>JAGKTI010003648.1:0-32730 GCA_018397915.1 Birgus latro
AAGTCCCCATCCCTGCATCACCCCACAACCCCAACACCCCTCCACACCTTCCCTCTCACAAATCCCCTACCATATTGCACCCACTGATTATGCCTGTCCTGAGCGCGTGTCTAAACATTACGATGCCCGTCTTTTAGGGGTTAATCCTGTAAGGAGTGGCCACAAACAAATCGCCTCCAAGTCACCCTGTCCTCTGCCATTTCACTGCCCTGCTCCCAGCTCACACCCCTCTCTCTTATATACCTCTCCACTCCATTTCTTTATCTCATCCTTGGCCTTCCCCTCCCTCTCCCCTTCTCCACCTCACTTACATACTCATCAGTCTCGTACTCTCCATCCTCTCCACGTGGCCAAACCACCTCAGTATGTTTCTCCTAATGCTTCCAGTCACATCCACATCCACATCATAATGCTCCTTCACTTCTTTATTTGTCAGTCTGTCTCTCCATGTGACTCCACATGCTCCTCTCAAATAACTCATTTGGACTGCTTTCACTCTCCCTCCAACAAGGTCCAAGCTTCACTTCCATATGTTCAAGTTGGTGCCACCGTACTGGCATGCAGTAACTTTTTCGCTTCCATGCTCACTTCCCTGTTTCTTATCACTGCTTTCAAGGAACCAGCAAGTTTTCTTTCTTGTTGTACCCTTTCAAGCACTTCATCCTCTAAACTTCCATCCCTACAGATTGCACTACCCAAGTACTTAAATGCACTCACATTTTCCATTTTCTCCTCATCCAACCTCAGTGTACATTCACTGACTTCATTTCTCTTGAAGGTCATTGCTTTACTCTTCCCTAGAGTCACCTTTCGATTCCGTTTCTTACGTACTATCCCAAACTCATCCACCAGGCCTTGCCGCTCGCCTTCATTTCACTTAACAACATTGTATTGTCTGCAAACAACAGTACAGGGAGTTTCCAAACGCTGCCTTCTCTCATTAGGGCCACTCCATCATCCGCTGCCCTACCTTGTATCTCTTGTATAACCCCATCCATATACAGATTGAACAACCATGGGAACATGACACATCCCTGTTTCAATCCAACCTTCAAATATAAAAATTCACACAGTTCACAATCCACCTGCACTTCAGCCATGCACCCTCATATATACTCCTGACAGCGTTCAGCAACTTCCCATTTACTCCATATATTCTTAATACTTTCCACAATCATTGTCTATCCACCCTGTCATATGCTTTCTCCAAATCCATGAAGGCCGTATACAACTTCTTTCCCTTCTGTAGAAACTTTTCCACTAGAGACCTAAGAATGAATATCTGACCTACACAACCTCTTCCCTTCCTAAAACCTCTCTGATCTTCTCCAAGTAATTCCTCTGTTACTTCCCTGACTCTGTCAATAAGTATCCTACCATATACTTTTCCTATTATACTAAGAAGGCAAATGCCCTTATGATTACCACACACTTCTTTTTCCACTTTTCCTTTGTACAGGGGAATAATTATACCTTACTTCTAATCCTCTGGGACTCTACCTTCCTCCCAGGCCAATCTGCACATCTTTCACCTCCTTTCTACTACTATCTCTACCCCATGCTTCATTTCACCACACACTCCATCAATTCCTGGGGATTTCCTCATTTTGACTTTCTTCATTGCTTCCACAACTTCCATCCTTCTGATTTCTTCCTCTCTTCTCACATCCCTCCATCTCCCAGCCATTCCCCAGCTACTTATACTTGCATTACCTTCATTCTGCATGTTCAGCAATTCCTTAAAATGGCCTCTCCATCTGGTCACTTTTCTCCCTTCACCACTAGTAATCTACCATTTTTATCATTCACTCCCTGACCAACTTCTTTGACACCCTGTCTAACTCTTTTTACCTCTTTCCAGAACATTTTCTTGCATTCCCTCAGCTTTACACTCAGATTCCTTCCTAATTCCTCATCCACTCTCTTCTTATTCTGTCTTACTAATCATTTTGCCTCTCTCTTCCTCTACATAAAACTTTCTTCCATCTCTCAGTGTCTTCCACACACCTGTTTCTCATCCACTTACTATATGCATTCTTCTTTTGTGCCACAGCCTGTCTCACCTTTTCATTCCACCATGCTGTTCCTCACACCCCCTTTTGTCTTCTTTCCACCCCACACACCATCTCACAAGCTGCACAGATTTCTTCTGTGAATATCTTGCACACACCTTTCACATCCCCCATCTGCTCCAGTCCATATTTATTCAGTCGTTCCTCCATTTCTCTTTAATATTCTGCCTTTTCTTCCTCCTCCTGTAACCTTTGCTCCCTCTTCGTATGCAGTACAGTACTTCCTCCTGTCCTTCCCTTCTTCTATTCCTCCATTTCATTTGAACCATGATTCTCACCACCACCAAATGGTGGTCAGAAAGTCCGCTCCTCAATGTCTATATGCTCTTGCATCCATTACACACCATCTCATCCTATCATCCACACACACGCAATCAATCATTGCCTTCCGTTCATTCAGTTCACCGCTCACCCTTCTCATCACTCGCCATGTATGCCTGTGGTTCATTTTGGTCCACTAAAACTTAAAAGTGGTATAAAGATTGGCAATTTCCTGGTGTACCCATTGGCCTTAAACATGTGCCAGGATATACCATTCTCTCTAACTGCTAATGATTATGATGATAATTCACCAATTCACCTTGTGTACATACCATTGAAAACTCTACGGATTCTGCTATGACTCCTTCAGCTGATCTCACCTTGCAGGTAGATCTGTGTGACTTCCCTTAGTATAAAGAACAATTGATAAATATTTTGCAGACCTGTAGAGATTTTGTGGCTTTACCTGGTGCATGTATGAGTAAGACTGGTATGAGTAAGTATTTTATCAAATTCATTCTCAGTACTTAATTTGTGTCCTGGCATATAGATTACATCATAGCTTTAAAAAAAAGAAAAAAAGATGAGATAGTGCAGGATATGCTTAATGAGGACGTAGTTGAACTCTCCATCAGTCCATAGAATAGTCCGCTTTTCCTAATCCCCAAGAAAGGAGGTGAATTTAGACCCATAGTTGATTATCGTAAAATAAACTCTGTCACTGTACCCGGTCGATTCCCATTACCAGTAATAACAGATTTACTGGAATCACTTGCCAAGAATGACATTGTTTTCACCTCGCTTGACTTCCTCAGTGGCCACTGGCAAGTAGAAATGGAAGAGTCATCTCACCTCAACTGCATTTAGTATCCCTTCTGGCCACTATCATTTCAAAAGACTTGCCTCTGGTCTTAGAAATTCTCCATCAGTATTCATGAGGTTTATCCATTCTGTATTTAGTTGCATGATCTGTCATTCTCCTTTTGGTTATCTAGATGACATCATTGTAGCAAGTAAGTCAATCCCTGAACATGTTGCCAAGATAAAGCAAGTTTTTGATCTCCTCCAAATGGCAAGTCTAAAAGTTAAGCTCAGTAAATGCAACTTTTTACATAAGAGAGTTAAATTTCTTAGATGTGTGGCTAACGCTGAAGGAATGCAGACCTCAGACAAGAAAGTTAAGGCAGTATCTAACTTCCCAGAATCTACCAATACTGATGATGTTATGAGTTTCCTTGGGCTGAGTGGCTACTATCAGCAATTTATTTATTGTTATGCACAGATTTCTGCTCCTCTGACTAACTTACCTGAGAAAAATGAACCCTTTGTTTAGACCAATGACTAGTCTCATGCCTTTGAAGCTCTGAAGACAGCGCTTGTCAATGATCCAGTCCTGGCATTCCCTCATTATTAAAGGCTCCACCATGCTTGCATGCATTAGGCTTGGGTACTTAATGGTGGCTCTCCATGTTGCTCGATCTCTGGCAGCTTCTCTACTCAGTTCTGTATTCTCGAGTTCACACTCAATGACCTCATCCCAGGTCTTTTTCGGTCTGCATCTTGCAACCCTAACCCTAACATTAACACTTCTCTTTCTGCACCCAGTTATCATGCACCATCCTCTCCACATGCCCAAACCATCTCTATCTACCTATCTGCATCACATCACCAATCACCAAGAGATGAATATTTTGACTGAAAGTCAGTTTGGATTCAGAAGTGGAATGTCATGTGTTTCCAACTTGTTGAGCTTCTACTCAAGGGCGATTGACGTGCTACAGGAGAGAGACGGTTGGGTGGATTGTGTGTACTTAGATCTGGAGAAGGCCTTCGACAAAGTACCCCACAAGAGACTATTATGGAAATTAGAGCATATAGGAGGACTGAAGGGAAGCCTCCTGGAATGGATGAGAGACTTTTTGAGTGACAGACAAATGAGGACAGTAATAAAGGACAGGACATCTGGATGGAGGGAAGCAACAAGTGGTGTCCCACAGGGCTCAGTGTTGGCACCAGTAATGTTCTTGATTTATGTAAATGATATGGTAGATGGAGTGAACAGCTACACAAGCCTGTTTGCTGATGATGCAAAGATCTTGAGAAAGGTAGAGATTGAAGAGGACTATAAAATGCTACAGGAGGATCTGGATAGGATATATGATTGGAGCCGGATGTGGGAAATGAAATTCAACGCAAAAAAATGTAAAATATTGGAAATGGGTAAAAGTACCAAGAGGCCATCATTGAATTATTTGATGGGTAATGACCAATTAGAAAAGCGAGAGAAGAGAAAGATTTGGGAGTGCTTGTCCAGGATAGTTTGTCACCTGAAAAGCACATAAATAAGATAGTGAGAGAGACATATAAACTCTTGACCAATATAAGAGTGGCATTTCATTACATGGATGAGGAGATGATGAAAAAATTGATAGTGGCCATGATCCGGCCCAGTTTAGAATATGCAGCAGTAGTGTGGTCCCCACACAAAAAGAAAGATATAACCAAGATTGAGAGAATACAAAGAACAGCAACCAAGATGGTCCCTAGTCTGGCAGATTTGCCATACAGAGAGAGGCTGGAAAGGCTGGATTTTCCCTCCTTAGAGGAAAGGAGAAAGAGGGGTGACATGATTGCAGTGTTCAGGACCATGATAGGAGTAGATATAATTGACAGAGAAAATCTGTTTGTGTGGGATGAGAGAGCAACAAGAGGACACGGAATGAAACTAAAGAAGCCAAGCTGCTCGAAGGACATCAAGAAATATAGATGTATAGACCTGTGGAATAGCCTGGACAAAGAGATCGTCCAGTCTAAAAACTTAAATGAGTTTAAGGCAAAATTTGACTTACTGAGAAACAGAGACGGGACCTCACGAGCGTAGCTCATTTCCTGTATATCACAATTAGGTAAATACACTCCAGTCCCATCCTGTCTCTCAATTCTTTCATTGTAAACCTTGCTTCTCCAGGCCTTGCACTCAGGGATGCACTGCACACCCACCTAATCATTGTCATTTCTGTGCGTTTGAGCTTGCGAAAATCCTCTTCCTCTACAGCCCAGGTCTCACTGCCATACAGCATTACACTCCTAACACATGCTGCATACAAAGGTCCCTTAGCAAGAAGGGAAAGCCCTCTCAGTGTCAGGAGAGGCAACAGCTCCCTGAACTTCTTTCAACCACTCCTCATTCTTGCCACAGAGCTAGCTGCAGCCCCACCTCCAGCACATAACATGTCTCCCAAATAACAAAACTCTTCCACACACTCAAGAGACTCGCCAGCAAGATAATCCTTTCACCTGACAATCTCCACATGCTCTCCCCGACACACTGCACACATGAAATCAACATTATCTCACAGAATGCCACTACATCTCTTCTGCACTCACGTATCACAAACACTGCACAAGATGGAAGTACTTCCCACACCCTTGTGGCAAATTTCACATGGCCACTCCTCCTCCTCTTTGACAGTACCACCAGCAGCCCTAAATACCATCACTTTCGTTTTATCTTCATTTACTGTAAATCCCTTGTGCCCCATACCATCTTTCCACTTCCTAAGTCTTTCCTCTGCCTCCCATTCATTCTCTGCAATCAATGTCAATTCATCAGCATACAATATCTCTCACAGGAGTCCATTTCTGAAGTCATGTGATAGGGCTTCAGATACCATGGTAAACAACTAGGGGCTCGAGACTAACCCCTGATGCAAACCAACATTCATAGAAAACTCATCACTTGTATCTCCATTCATCCTTACATGGGTGCGAGCACCCACATAAATGGCCATAACCACCCTAACCAGCCACTCCTCTCCTAAGCTTTCTCATTGCCCACTTCACCACCTCCCTAGGGACTCTGTCAAATGGCTTCTCCAAATGAACAAAAACAAAGTACAGATCTCTTTTCTTTCCTGTGCAGTTTTCCTGAAGCTGTCGAACAACAAATACGGCATCAGATGTCCCTTTGCCTGGCATAAACCCAAACTGCATCTCATCAATATTCACTCTTTCTCTAATCATACCTTCTAGAACTCTCCATTACCTTCATTATGTGGTCTAAAAGCCTTATGCCTCTATAAATTCCTCTTTCCAGGCTGTCCACCTTCCCCTTGTACACATTTACAATTACTTTCGTCAGCCAATCACATTCATATACAATTGTATTTATCAAGTCAGTGACTATAACTCCACCTCCTGTATCTCCTTTGGCTTTCATCATTTCAGCAGTCAACCCACACACACTGCTTTCCCGACCTGCCTATTGCCCTGCTCATAGTGCAATGTCAATTAAAGGCCAAGGGCCAAACACTGGATCTGCTGGCTCCGAACTTTCACTGTCCCAGTCAACCTCCTCATTCAACAATCGGTTGTAATGCTGTCTCCCTGCATCTTTAATGTCCCCTGTCCACCACTACCTTTCCTTATCATTCTTCACACACTGCTCACCCATGAAATCCCTATTTTCCCTCTTCATCTGATTTGCCACCTTAAACTTCCTTTCTACACTATTTGAGTTATCAAGTAAAAGTCGTGGAGACTCAGACTTTGCCCTGTAAACCTCATTTCTAGCCCTACACTTGGCAGCCAAGTATTCCACTTTGTTACCACCCTTTTACCATTCCCAGAAAAGCCTTCATTTCTCCTTAACTGCAGCTTCTACACCATCATCCTACCACCAAGTTACTTTAAGTCTTGGTTGGCCCCTTGTCCATCGACACACTGAATCAGTAACTCTCAGGAGGTTGTTCTTGAGATCTCTCTACAGTTCATTAACATTTGTGTCAACAGCTGCCTGTTCAGCCACCACTCTACTCATCTCGCTAATGAAGGCATATCTTACTGCTTGGTTTTTCAATTTTCATATTTTCCTCCTTGGTGCATAGGTCCTCATTTTCATCACCCTCTCCTTAAGCACCATGTCACATATCAATAACTTGTGTTGCTGGACACATTCCACACTACCTGTAATTTTAACATCTCTCACTAATATGCTATGAGCCCTCCTGACCAGGAAACATAGATCCTTTTTTTCATCACCCGCTCCTTAAGCACCATGTCACATACTGGTAACTTGTGTTGCTGGACACACTCCTAGCTCCGTATAATTTTAATGATCCACATTAACCTCTGATCAACCCTCCTGACCAGGAAATAGTCTTTCTGGTTGCAACTTCCCCCAGACTCATGTGTAATTGACCTGCTCTTTCTTTTACTAAAATGCATGTTACACACAGCCATGTTCATTGCCTCCCCAAACTCAAGTATCCTTTCCCGTTCATCATTTCTTGTACCAAATGTACATCCCCCATGTATTCCTTCATATTCTTGAGCTGCTTCACCTACATGATCATTTAAGTTCCCTCCCAAAACTTCAGTTTCATCATATCCCTTACCACATACTACACATATTAAGCCGTCCCAGAATCTATCCTTCTCAACGTCATCCAAGCCTGCCTGTGGAGGAGCATATGCTGATAAAAACGAAACATTATCCCACCGAACAAAATTTTCATTACTATTATTCTTTCACTATTACATGCATGACATAATCCACCCATTTCTCCTTCACCCCTACACGCTGGGTGTCAGCATGGAACGACACAAAAGGGATGGATGGAGACCTCCGGGTTTCAGTAAGAACCGCAAATGTATTCCTGCCACAGTTTGAAGTGACTGCCATTTGATACCATCATCAGAGGGTAGGGAGAGACTCCTGTCACCTGACACAAGTGTACTTCAGTCTTGTCTTTGACTTAGCCAGGTGCTGAACAATGTTTTCTGAAACCTCCCTCATCTGAGTCTGTTCCTGCCACACACTAACCCTTTGCCTCATCCACCCCTGCCCAAGGATATTAGGAAAGGGCTCAGTAATAGTGCCATAGGATATGCCTTGCTGTGCCTAACTTATCTAGCAGTAGAGAAGTTATCATGTTGAGAGTGAAGCCAAAGTTGTGGCCTTGTGCACACGCACGAGGATTTCATGCGTCTAGCACCAAAAGTTATTAATTTTCTTCACGTCCAGCTTCAGACATGGGGATGCTTTCATTCGGAAGAAGAAGAGTTGGTGAGTAATATGGTCATTGATTTGTTTTCCTAACATTCCCAGATATGAAGGTTTGAAGAAGAGCTCTTTTGGGAAATACAGCTGTATGGAGAGAGCAGCTGCTCCAAAAAAATCCCGGCATCTACCGGTTAACCAACACACCCACACCACCTTATCCATCTGCTCTATCCTGCCAAAATAACTTATAATGACAATCCCTCCCAGTAATCATTCTGGCTGATCCTCCTTTATATCTGACTTCTTGCACACATCCAACATCCACCCCCCACCTATTCAGCATCACAACAACATACCCTGCTCTACCCCTCAGACTTCCCACTTTCCACAGTCCCACTCTGATCTCCTTGGGTGAATTAGTTTCGTCAGGCTTGCTTTGCTTCCCTTTCTTTTTTGTTTTAATCGGTAAAAATAACAGGGAGACATAGACTACAGGCCCCACTCACCCGCAGTCCCAAGTTCAGGTATGGGATCTGGGACCCATAGCCCACCATCCATGACCAGTGGCAGCGGCAGTGGCCTCGGGGCCCCCTGCCAGGACAGATACAGGGACACTCTCCAAGCGTGCCATGTCACTGTAACTTCCCTGCCATTATATGCCTTCTGATAGGGCAGCCTCCTGGGGCATTACTCCCAGGTTCGGGCCCCTCTCCCTGATTATAAGAAACCTTTTCTTCTTTATACAGACGCGTCTGAGGTGGATATAGGTGTGGTACTGATGCAAATTGATCATACAAAGAAGAAACATGCAATAGCTTATGCTAGTCGTGCCATTAATCCCAAAGAACGTAACTAGTGTTACTGATTGGGAGGCTTTAACATTTGTTTGGTCTCTCAAACATTTCTATCTATGTATCAGTCGCCAGACGCCTTAATCCCGTAAGGGGTGGCTACAAACAAATCGCCTCCATGTCGTTCTGTACCTCGCCATTTCACTGTCCTGCTTCCAGCTCACACTCTTCTCTCTCATATAACTCTCCACTCCATCTGTCCATCTCATCCTTGGCCTCCCCCTCCCTCTCTCCCCCTCCACCTCACTCATATACACTCTCCTCATCAGTCTCTCACTCTCCATCCTCTCCACATGCCCAAATCACCTTAATGTGTTTCTCCTAATGCCTCCTACCACATCCACATCCACCCCACAATGCTCCTTCACTTCCTCATTTGTCAGTCTGTCTCTCCATGTGACTCCACACATTCCTCTCAAATAACTCATTTCCACTGCTCTCACTATTGACTTCTGCCCCTCCAACATGGTCCAAGCTTCACTTCCATACATCAGAGTTGGTATCACAATACTGTCATGTAGCAGCTTTTTCACTTCCATGCTCACTTCCCTGTTTCTTATCACTACTTTCAAGGAAGCTCAACCTTTCTTCCCTGCTGCACCTTTTCAAGCACTTCACCCTCTACTCTTCCATCCTTACTCATGACACTACTCAGTACTTAAACACACTCACATTCTCCATATCCTCCCCATCCAATATCACTGTACATTCACTGACTTCACCTCTCTCGAAGACCATCACTGTACGCTTCCCTACATTCACCTTTAGATTCCGTTTCTTACACACTCTCCCAAAGCCATCTACTAAGCCTTGCAACTCCCCTACGTCTTCACTTATCAACACAGTATCATCTGCAAACAACAGTACAGGGAGTTTCCAAACACTGCCCTCTCTCACTAGGGCCGCCCCAGCATCCACTGCCTGACCTTGTATCTCTTTTATAACCCCATCCATATACAGATTGAACGGCCATGGAGACATGACACATCCTTGTTTCAATCCAACCTTCAGATGGAAAAATTCACTTAGTTCACCATCCACACTCACTGCAGCCTTACCACCCTCATACATACTCTTCACGGCCTTCAACAACTTCCCATCTACTCCATATATTCTTAATAATTTCCACAATCCCTGTTTATCCACCCTGTCATATGCTTTCTCCAGATCCATGATGGCTGCATGGAACTTCTTTCCCTTCTCTAGAAACTTTTCCACTACAGATCTAAGAATGGATATCTGATCTACACAACCTCTTCCCTTCCTAAAACCTCTCTGTTCTTCTCCAACTAATTTCTCTGATATTTCCCTAACTCTGTCAATAAGTATCCTACCATATACTTTTCCTGTTACACTAAGAAGGCAAATGCCTCTGTGATTACCACACACTTCTTTTTTCCCTTTTCCTTTGTACAGGGGAATAATTATACCTGACTTCCAATCCTCTGGGACTCTACCTTCCTTCCAGACCAATCTGCACACCTTCCACATCCATTCTATTACTGTTTCTCCCTCATACTTCAGCATTTCATGACACACTCCATCAATTCCTGGGGCTTTCCCCATTTTAACTTTCTTCAATGCTTCCACAACTTCCATCCTACTGATTTCCTCCTCTCTTCCCACACCCCTCCTTCTCCCAGCCATTCCCCAGCCACTTATACTTGCATTACTTTCATTTTATGTGTTCAACAATTCATTAATGTGTTCTCTCCATCTGTTCACTTTTTCTCCCTTCTCCACTAGTAATCTACAATTTTTATCATTCACTCCCCAACTAACTAATTTGACCCCCTATCTAACTCTCTTTATCTCTTTCCAGAACATTTTCCTACATTCCCTCCCCTTTGCACTCAACTTATTTTCAAATTCCTCATCCACTCTCTCCTTATTCTCTCTTACTAATCTTTTCACCTCTCCTCCTCTCTACAAATAATTATCTCTTCCGTCTCTCATCTTCTTCGATGCCGCTGTTCCTCATCCTCTCACTACAGTATATGCTTTCTTCTTTTGTGTCACAGCCTCTCTCACCTCTTCAGTCCACCATGCTGTACCCTGCACCCCCCTTTCATGTACTCTTCACCCGACATAACACCTCACATGCTGCACAGATTTCTTTTGTGGATATCTTGCACACACCTTCCACATCCCCCATCTGCTCCAATCTATATTTACCCAGTCGCTTCTCCACTTTCCTTTAATATTCTGCCTTTTTTCCATGCTCTTGTAATTTTTCTTCCCTCCTTGTAAGAAGTGCTTCTTCCTGTCCTTCCCTTCTTATCTTTCTCTATTTTGTTTGGACTTTGACTTTGACCACAACTCCGAAAGTTCACTCCCCCAACCTCTATATACTCTTGCATCCATTACACACTTTCTCATCCTTTCATCTACACATACATAATCAGTCATTGCCTTCTGTTTATTCAGTTCACCATCCACCCTTCTCATCACTCACCACGTACAGTGGGGCCCCTTGGATAGCGACCGTATTAGTCCACCAAAATGGCCGCTATCCATGAAATCGCTACCCGAGGGGCAAACTTCTTGCCTAAAAAAATTAATACAGTCCTGGACTCCTTCAGCTATACCCCTAATTTCCTCCATTACCCATCAGTATCACGTCATATTTCTTCAGTACTGTAATAAGATAAACGTATACTACATATTCAAAAAATTATCTTTTTGTTTTCCTCCATGCAGTATTGTTTCTTTGGCTTGCCACTCATGTACTGTCTGGCCTTTTCGGTCACTTTTACATCACTAGCACTTCCTGTTTTTTGCCTGGGCCACCACCACCACTTGGGCCAGCCCCCGAAGTTGAAGCCATGATATTAGAACACTCAGTAGCCAGACAATAAAAGGAAGGTCACAAAAAACTTTAACAATGGCGAGAGACTGTGACAAGTCGAATGAATGTGCGGCGCGTGGATAAACAAACAATCTTCTTCTTCTTCTTCTTCTTGTGGTAACTGCGGGGAGGTTCACTTTCCACCCGTCAGTATCACCTAGATTCCGGCATTCCCTCAAGAGAAAAGTAAAGATAAAGGAAAAATTTAAAGCTCTAGAATTTGGTAGGAGAGAGATAGTTGGAGATTAGTTATAAGAAAAGCTTAAGATACGTACTTTCACTCCACATGGGTCAATGAACTGAATGACGATAGTTGGTTAGTTTAAAGATTTCTTTCACCTATAGTGAAGGCCGGGCCTTACATTAGACCGGTCAGTGGGGTGTTGGCTGATTAAAATAACAGTAAGGGGGAAGACAGGGCCTGGGGAATGCCCAGCACACACGCCCTGTCTTCTGCTGGCTTTGTGGTGTGTGTGAATGACGATAGACTCGCACTCACTATCAGTGGTACCAGCTCGCTACGTGTTAAATACCTAGCGGATTTTCGCTAACGGTGCAGCATTAATCGCTATGAGATAGTTTCATTCCTGTCGCGCTATCCATGGATTCGCTACCCCAAAAAACGCTACCTGAGGGGCTCCACTGTATACCTATGGATCATTTTGTACCTGAAGAGGGTATTAGTTATCACCAACCCCCTCCAGGCACAAATGTCCACTAAAGCACTACCATTCTCATCCATCTCTGCAGGCACACCCCACTCACCAACCACTGCATCCACCTTCTTATCTCCAATCAAAAACACTCCCTCATTCATTTCAAATTTTTCCAAGCACGCTTCCATGTTTGTCCATAACTCTTTTCTCACTCTCCGTGCACGATCTTGCATTGGCACATACACGCACACAATCGCCCACATTTGTAGTCCAACTTTCACTCTTACCCACACAATCTTTGAGCCAACTGATGCATACTCTCTTATATTCTCCTTCCATCTGTTACTCACAACAAGGCACACTCCTTCTTTTGCCCTCTCATTTTCACCTACTCCTGCACATATACCCCATCCATGCTCCAATTCTCTCACACTTTCACCTCTCCATTTAGTTTCAGTTAATCCACATACATCCACTTTTGCACCCTCAAGTACCTGTACAATCTCTCTTTCTTTCACCTCATCATTTATACCCTTACATTCCACTTCGCTATCTGTACCAAGTCCTTTGTACGGTCCTTAGTCGTCATCTTTTGGTCAGTCCTGGTCTGAGCCTTCTTGTTCGTCTATCTATCTATCTGTTGCCAGATGCCTTAATCCTGTACAGGATGGCCACAAATCGCCTCCATATCACTCTGTCCCCCGGCATTTCACTGCCCTACTCCCAGCTCACACCCTCTTCTCTCATATACCTCTCCACTCCATCCCTCCATTTCATCCTAGGCCTCCCCCTCCCTCTCCCCCCTTCCACCTCACTTACATACACTCTCCTCATCAGTCTCTCACTCTCCATCCTCTCCACATGCCCAAACCACCTTAATGTGTTTCTCCTATCGCTTCCTATCACATCCACACCACAATGCTCCTTCACTTCCTCATTTGTCAGTCTGTCTCTCCATGTGACTCCACATGCTCCTTTCAAATAACTCATTTCTACTGCTCTCACTCTTGACTTCTGTCCCTCCAACAGGGTCCAAGCTTCACTTCCATATGTTAGAGTTGGTATCACAATACTGTACTGTCATGTAGCAGCTTTTTCACTTCCATGCTCACATCCCTGTTTCTTATCACTGCTTTCAAGGAAGCAGCAACCTTTCTTCCCTGCTGCACCCTTTCAAGCACTTCACCCTCCAGACTTCCATCCTTACTCATCACACTACCCAAGTACTGGAATGCTCTCGCATTCTCCATATCCTCCCCATCCAATCTCACTGTACATTAACTGACTTCACTTCTCTCAAAGACCATCACTTTACTCTTCCCTACATTGACCTTTAGATTCCATTTCTTACACACACTCCCAAACTCATCTACTAAGCCTTACAGCTCCCCTTCATCTTCACTCAACAATACAGTATCATCTGCAGACAACAGCACAGGGAGTTTCCAAACACTGCCCTCTCTCACTAGGGCTGCTCCAACATCCACTGCCCGAGCTTGCATCTCTTTTATAACTCCATCCATATACAGATTGAACAACCATGGAGACATGACATGCCCTTGCTTCAATCCAACCTTCAAATGGAAAAATTCACTCAGTTCGTCATCCACACGCATTGCAGCCTTAGAACCCTCATACATACTTTTCACGGCCTTCAGCAACTTCCCATCTACTCCATATATTCTTAATATTTTTCACATTCCTTATCTGTCCACCCTGTCATATGCTTTCTTCTAATCCATGAAGCTGCATACAACTTCTTTCCCTTCTCTAGAAACTTTTCCACTAAAGATCTAAGAATGAATATCTGATCTACACAGCCTCTTCCCTTCCTAAAACCTCCCTGTTTTTCTGCAACTAATTCCTCTGTTATTTCCCTAGCTCTGTCAATAAGTATTCTACCATATACTTTTCCTATTACACTAAGAAGGCTAATGCCCCTGTGATTATCACACACTTCTTTTTCCCCTTTTCCTTTGTACAGGGGAATAATTGTACCTGTCTTCCAATCCTGCAGGACTCTACCTTCCTCCCAGGCTAATCTACACACCTTCCACATCCATTCCACTACTATCTCCCCCCCATGTTTCAGCATTTCACCACACACTTCATCAATTCCTGCGGCTTTCCCCATTTTGACTTTCTTCACTGCTTCCACCACTTCCATTCTACTGATTTCTTCCTCTCTTCTCACAGCCTTTCTTCTCCAAGCCATTCCCCGACCTTTACTTTCATTCTCTATGTTCAACAGTTCATTAAAGTGTTCTCTCCTTCTCCTCTAGTAATCTACCATTTTTATCTTTCACACCCCAGCTAGCTTCGTTGGCATCCTGTCTAACTCTCTTTATGTCTTTCCAGAACACTTTCTTACATTCCCTCCACTTTACACTCACATTCCTTCCAAATTCCTCATCCACTCTCTTCTTGCTCTCTCTTACTAATCTTTTCACCTCTCTCCTCCTCTCTACATATAACTTTCCCTTCCATCTCTCAACTTCTTCGATGCCCCTGTTCCTCATCCACTGATTATATGCTTTCTTTTGTGCCACAGCTTCTCTCACCTGTTCGGTCCACCATGCTGTTCCCCTCAAACCCTTTCGTCTCCTCTTCATCCCACACACCACCTCACATGCTGCACAGATTTCTTCTGTTAATATCTTGCACACACCTTCCATGTCCCCCATCTGCTCCAGTCTGTTTACCCAATCGCTCCTCTACCTCCCTTTTAGATTCTGCCTTTATTCTATCCTCTAGTAACTTTTCTTCCCTCCTTGTAAGAACTACTTTCTCCAGTCCTTTCCTTCTTCTCTTCCTTTATTTTGTTTGGACCTTGATTCTGACCGCCACTAAGTGGTGGTCAGAAAATCCACTCCCCCAACCTCTTTATGGTCTTGCATCCATTCTTGTTCATATTTTTAGTCAATTGTTTTACAGGGTGGGGCACTAACCCACCACCAACCCTTTTGTTCGTCTGATATGACAAGCAGGGATACTGGGGGAGTATTCTTGAAACCCCCCCACCCCCAGGGTAGGGGGTTTCAAGAAGGCATATCAAAACAAACTATCTCCCACTTGTAATTTATTCAAAGAATGAAATCGGTAGGTGGGGGCGCTCACCATCCTCTTACTCAATGTAGTGCTGCTCTTGGGTGTCTGCCCTTTCCTGTCCTCCATCCTTCTTTCCTTCCATCCTCTTCTGTCTTCCTTTCCTTCATTCTTTCCTCATCCTCCTGCCTATGGGTGACTTTACACTCCCTCTTCTGTCTTTCTTTCCTTCATTCTTTCCTCTTCCTTCTGCCTGTGGGTGACTCTACAGTGAGTGACAAGCCAAATGGTTTCCTTTACACCAGGAAACCTTTTACTATGCTGAGTTGTAACCTTATTACCAAATTTTGGCGCCTGGTGGTTTAGTGGGTAATTACGACTCTCCAGGTGGATTAAGCCAGTGAAGGTTTATATCCAAGGATGGTTGGGGTTTATAGCTCATGTAATGCCACTCAGGGAAGAGTGAAGCCGGTCACTCTCATCTTAAATGTCAGGACCAACTTGCCTAGCCCTGGACTCTTACGCTCCTCATGGGGCAATGTAGGATTGGATGATGAATGAAAGGGTTAGAAATCTTACCAGACATTTAGCATGATGGTCAGTTCTTGTCCAAGACTTCAATCCAGCCTTTGAGTATGTGCCTGGTAAATCAGATGTAGTTGCAGATGCCCGTTTGTGTCATGTAACCATAGTAGTCTCACCATGACAACCAAATGAATTTTCTTACACCACTTTAACCTCAGATGTTGTTTATAACTGTCAGGTCTAAGGTCATTTATTTCTGAGAATCTAGAGATGCTTCAGCCTCACCCAATCTACCAGTGTCAGCAAATGTTCTCATGTCAGACAATGATATTTTGTATAGGAAGACATCCCTTACTGGGAGGGACATAACGGGTGTACCTCTATACAGTATATGATACCTCTAGATGCGATACCCTGGCCTGACGATGGGGTTAGAATTACCACCATACCCTGCCTAACTTTAACGATAGGTTTTATTTTTTTTACCGATTTTGATGATATTTTAGACGAAAATTGTGTGTTTTGGTTGATTTATAAATTGTTTTTAGACTTTGATTAATGTGTTTTAGCAGGAGGTGGGGTGAACATTGTTATTTTGTGGTACAGTGTACTAGGCTTGATTTTTTCCAGACATATGTGATTTTCTGATTTTATTTGTTGGTTGTAGTGAGTTATTTACAGGTTTTAGGCTTAGGGTAGCTTCTTTTATAGCTGTTAGTACATTTAGGTTGGCTTTAAACTTGTTTTTGGACTCAATTGGGTGGGTTTAGGAGTTGGATGGGGGGGGAAACCCAAGGCTGAAAAACACATCCCTGTACTTTACACGTTAACCACCCCGTGCACCGTAAGCTTTCTCTAAGTGTGATCAGAGGAAATGCCACAAGGACAGGCTGGACTCACGTACAAAGGAAAACATTCCCACGTATTTTATTTGCCCCAGAAATCAGTTACAAAGGTATAAATTGTATACAGTCATCTTCCCTCATGTTTATACTGTATGATAAGCTAATAAAAAGACACAAAATTGATGAGTAAAGTACTGTGAGAGTACTGAAATGTGGTGGGAAAACTGTTGTTCAACAGTGATAATAACTGCCTTACACTTTAGCACAAAATTTTGCCTGTATATTGTAAGAGCTAAGCATATGTCTAGATGCAGAATTTCATGAGCTTTGATGTGGTGTTGTCGGAATTCTGATACGACCAATAGTTTTCGAGTAAATTGCCAAAAATCATGCCCCCCCTCCCCCTCGAACTGAAAACCGAGAGAATGCCGACAATATGACAGTGTTGGCCTGGAAATGGACACCCTACCCTATGACGCACCAGAAATTGACGCATGTCATGCTAAAACATAATTTTTGGTGAATATTTTTGTCCAGAATTGCCAAATCAGCAACCCTTCAGACCAACACTGACAAATGCTTCATAGTACATCGTCGGTTTCTCTTCAGACTAATACCGCTTTGACTCATTTTGAGTCATCATGCGCAAAGGTTTAAATCTGCCCCGAGATATGATACCCTGCCTAACGATGGGTTTTTACTTAACCAATTGCATTGTTAAACTGGGGTATACCCTAATAGAGAGATATGTCATCTTCTTGCTACCACTGATATAATGCCTGCAATACTCCACATTATTTATAACCCACTTCATGCATTCTGTCTGGGAAAGAATCAGTGTTTGAGACAAGCACATCTTACATTTCATTGGCCAACTGTGTGTAAGGACATGAATGTTCACTGTGATTCCTGTGTTCCCTGTAATTGTCATAAAGGGTCACCTGGATTACCTGCTTCACTTTTGCAATATCTGGTTCCATCAGGTCTATGGGAAACTGCTTTTATTGACCACCTTCAGTTGCCTTTTACGGAGTCTGGTGCAGAGTCCAGGAATACCCCAGTATCAGGCGGTGTTGCCTACTGGTGGGAGTGTTCGGACAGCGAGTATTTCGGATCTGAAGCAGTTTTCCCCATTTGATACTGAAGATAAGCCAGAGCTGCATTCAAGGCCAAAACCCAAACACTCATATACCTTAGTCAGTAGAGACTGACATAGAAACACCACAGTTCATGTTATTATCCTCATAAACAGTACTACACCAAGCCTTCGTTTTTCGACTATCATTATTCGACAATTCATTGTTTTGACATTTATAAATTTATACTCTTTTTTGTTGTTTGACGTGGTTATCCCCACTGTTTTGACAATTCAGACTGCGCGCCGCCAAACAAACCGGCCGAGCTGCTTGTCTTCTGCATTCTGCCCTGCTGATCGGTTGCCTCTTCATCCGTCTGCATTTCTTTTTGGCCTCGTGAAATACTACAGCACCACCATGGCTCCACTCAAGACCCCTACTATTACCCCTGTCAAGCGCAGTCATGTGTACACCATCCTGAGTGGGTGTTTTGCCATCGCATGGCTGGGTTACGATCAGCGTTGCCAGATCTGAACCTGGACTCAATTTTCATTACCAAATTTAACTTTTCAATACCAAATTCTTCAAGTAAGCATTTATTCTTCACTAATTATATGTACAGTTCGAAATAATCACTCTAATTAGCAGCATGTTGATTATTTTTTGTGTTATGTAGGCTAGCAGAGTAATCAGGGAGAGCAGACAATCCACCATCTCCATCCTCTATATCTTCATACATGTGAAAAATCTGTTTGGTATGAATCATACTGAATCATTGTGAGTGGAATTTTTCATTATCGAATTGGCCCACATTCAGTAATGAAAAATACCAAATGGCAACCCTGGTGACAATTGCACCGATGATTAATGAACGTTCTTAACGCACGATACTGTTTTGGTGCCATTTTATGGAATGCACATCTCAATTTGCACAAGGTTAGGTAGGTTATAATCACTGGAGGGTCCTGGGGGCAAAGCCTTCCACTTAGGTTTCAGTGCTTTCAGTTGGGCATCCACTACTATTATGGTTTTAATCTGAATACACTTGAGTTTGTTTGGTGTGGTGATGTCATGTCCAGTCAACGGGATAGGCAATAAACATGCTAATGCAGGCATTCAGCAGCTTTCTTTAATATCGCTAAGTAGGTATATTTCGTTTTTTCTCCAATATTTTTCTGATCGAAAATCAAATGTTAGTCATTTGAGATGTTTGTAGTACTATAATAATTTTCCTTGTGAATGTAGGTCTATAAGAAAACAGCTCAAATCCCTGTGACACTTTTGTTCATATTTACCAGTATTTTTTTCATCTTTACTGAATGTTTTTTGAATGACAGAGGTGGTCAGGAACCCAACCCCCCTATTTCTTAACAATCTTATGGGAAAAATAGCTTTTGTTATTCAACCAATTCATTATTCAACCACTTTTTATGGAACGCATCCCTGTTGAGTGCTGGAGAAGAGGTGTATTGCTGAAAAATTGGGACATCGAACATCACATATGCAGGAAGGTAAGGTTGTGGGAGATGCGGTGGTGATATGCATTCAGGGCAACAGACACAGCGAGAGTGGAGAGAGAGGGCCAGGCAGGCAGTGCGCTAGCAGGGGTTGGGGAGGGTGGGGGGACAGGAAGGGAGACACACCTGGCAGTGCTGATTCAGCAAACGAGAGGAGAAACAAAGGAGAATTAATAAATGAGCAAGATGGTGCCATGCAGACCTGAGAGACAAACCATGTGTGTGTGTGTGTGTGTGTGTGTGTGTGTGTGTGTGTGTGTGTGTGTCTCTGTGTGTGTTTGTGTGTGTGTGTGTAATTCACTGGGTTGGTCAGGATCACTTGATGGTCGTGATCGTCAGCTTTTTCCCCTCCCAGAAGGGAGCTGAGAGCTCGAATAGTCCGATCTAAGGGCAAAGCTGTGACCTCCACACATGCAGACATCCATCCCCTTGCTCAAGGGGGACAGTAACCACCCACTTCATCAGTGAAACTTTTCACAACCTGAGCGAGGCGCGAACTCCCGTCTACCAGATGGCAAGCGAGAACGTTACCACTGAGCCAGCGGGCTATCTTTGTGTGTGTGTGTGTGTGTGTGAGTCAGTTGGTTGGGTGGGTGGAGTTGATAAGGTTGAGCTGGTGGGTGTGGTAGTTCGGTGCATCACCAGGATGGGTGGACAGTGGTAAAGCTGGGGGGGGGGGAGGTTGTTGGATGTTTTGTGTGGAGTGGCTTTGGATTGGCTGTAGGGGTAGGTGGGTTAGTGAGTGGATGAGTTTGGTGGGCAGGGTGGGTGAGTTGCTGGTTATGTGGGTGGCTGGGGAGGGGTCAGTAAGTTAGGCTTGGATAGGATGAGTTTGGTGGATGACTCGATTTTGAATAGGTGCTTGGGATGGCGGAGTGAATGGAGTTGGGTAAGAAAGGTGGTTGAGCATGTGAATGAGTGGGTGGGTTGGTGGGTGGAGTGGGTGGGCAGGGTAGTTGAGTGTTGAGGGAAGGGTGGGAGGGTTGTGTGGTTGGATGCGATGGATGGCATTGTTGGGTGGATATGTTGCTGTCCAGATGACAAGGCAGGAGAGTGACTTATGTGGCCATATAACTTGTCACTGTTACATGGATTTTAGTCTGTTGCTTAGAACATGTTGGATAAATATTTGGAAACCAAACTCTATACACTAAGGTTTTTGTATTGAAATCTGCTAAAACTTCGATACAATTACTTCTCATGGAACTGGAGATAGATCAGTGCACTTGATAATACACGTAATAAGATAAATGAAAGTAACATTACATGTGGCAAGATGTGAGAGTGAGTGAAGCTTCATATCTCCAATCCATCCTCTTAACAAATCAGTGTTTTGGTGGGGTGTAAGAAGGGGGAGTTAGGGGATAGACTTGTGCAATTAACCTGACCTCTAGTGGCAGATTACCCTGTAACATGAATTTTTGTCTGGAGTTGTACTTAGATTTTTATAGTACCTGTTGGGATGATAGTTACCTGAAGTTGCTGCCTTATTCAATAGGTCTTTCAATAAATCCACTGGCAAAACTCCGTTCTTTGTCCTACTGTATTTCGCGGCATATAAGACACTGTAGTGTGAAAGATGCACCCTAATTCTGGAAGGGCAGTTCTGAGAAAAAACAGTTGTCTTGACCATGACTGCAGAAAGTTTGCTTTGCTTGATATGAGTAGTTTTAACTCAAATACACACTCACCTTTCAGAATTTCTATTCACTACAGTTGATCAGTCATTGGTTTCTTTATTTTCGTATAAAAGAACCATACTAGAAAACAAACAAACACAGCCCCTTCCTTACAATAAGTTACTTTGTTCCACGACATCAAGTTGATGTTGCTGGGCAGTGTTTATGAACTATCTGATTTCCTTCATACAGTACTTTGAAAATTAATCCTCATCTTCGTTAAAGTATAATTAACATGTATCAGTATATGAATATGAATATTTTTTTTGTTTAAATAAATTTACAATCAATAAAATTGTTCTTCCATTCATTTAAGAAAATATCAGTCCATTAAAAGTGTAAATACACTTTATCTTCAAATCAGTTGCTTGTATGTATACAAACAACACAAACAGATTTTTAAAAACCCAAGCACAGTGAACATTTACAGTATTTTATGTGTCCTAAATTCTTAGAAGTACCCTGTACTTGTCAGATTTGTTCACAACATCTCCAACATTACGATATTTTCCCACATTCAGGCTCCACTCAGTGCACTATGAGAGTACTGTAACTTGCCCTTGCTGTCTTATTACCTACAGACAACACATCACTTCCTTAACTGCATAAATATATTATAACTAACAAACCAGATGAAATACGACATGAGTCTTTTCTGCTTAGCTGACGTAAAATACAAACATGCTCTTGATCACTGCTTCATCGCCATCATTAATTATGCACTTTCACTAACCTCTAAATACATCTACAAGAACAGAAAAATGTAGCATCTGTATATACACGCTAAACAAAATGCAAATTACAATGTTTTACAACTGAAGTCCAATATAGCAAGGCTGTTTGGAAACGGGGTATACAGCTGTCTCTGCCCTCTTCCCTCAATATCACTCCCTCACTGTAGGTTATGTTTGCCTCACAACATCAGCAATTAACAGAAAATACTTAACTATTCAGAATTTACTAAAAACAGTTATTCACCTCAATATATATCGGGTATAGTGAAAACATCACTGTTATGCCTTAGTAACACTGCTGCCACCCAGAGCTATGGCACACACACACACACACACACACACACACACACACACATGAAAGCATACACACCGCACACAACACTCGCTCAGCATACCGGTATTATAGTGAGCTACCATTGTACGGTATGTGACAGCTCTAAGAAAAACACAAGAAAGACGCAGCCCCAGTCTCAAATATCAGAATATAATTTTGCACTGGAAATGCTAAGGTGAGTACCAGATAGAGAGCTACATAAATAAAATTATTGATGGATAGGCATTGAGACAGACTGACATTCATTCCACCACCTGACACCCCTACACACACAGTCCTTCTCGTTAAATGTCATCAAAATCTTGCATCATTCCTTCAAACATTTTCTGCCAGTTTCAGTCAAAAGGATAGTTGAGCAAGGTAGAGCCTTCCTCTTTCTTATCTTGTTTTATTCTAACAGTTTAGTCAGAGAAGCTGCCAAGCATGGGCTAACCGACCAGTTGTAAATACAGTAGTCTCTTATTATTGCTAATGCAGATGTTTTTATTGCACATGCAAAACTTTTCAGACTAGGGGCATTTCATTCATTCCACATGAACTCCTTCATTACAAACTGTTTCCTGTAGTGAATAAAACTTTCTGGTGGGGAAGATTAAATTTCTGTTTAAACAGCGCTGGGCAGGTGCGCAAGGACTTGCGCAAAGCGCAATTGCGCACCCTTGCGCTCCTCCGAATTTCGTTTGTGCACCGCATGAGACCATGCGCAATATTGTGCTTTTGCACATGAAAAGGCAGGTGTGCAAGCGCAAATTTAGTTGCACTTACATAAATGAATTTGCACTTGCGCACCTGCCTTCCGCACCAGGACACATGGTCTTGGGAACTGCCCTCGTGGTGAACAAGGGATGGGGGAGGCTCAGGTGGGTCGCGAGGGCTGGATTGTTGGAGGAGGCGGAGGGTAGTAGCATTTCTTGAAATGCTTCAACAGAGATAATGTATTTTAATGTTTTTTAAATTATTATTATTAATGAAAAATAATCAATTAAAAATACATTATTTACCGTATTAAGAGTAGCATATGCAATTCCTTACAAAAATAATTAAAGCATTATTTAAATATCCACAGCCTAATAACTTATTAGGCTGCAGATATTTGATTTAAATAATATGTTTTAATGATTTTTGCAAGGAATTGCAGATGCTATTGTAAATCTATATGAAATTATTAAATAAAATGTCTTGAGAAAATGCAGATAAAAGTAAAACTGGCAACATCACAGCCTTTGTTTCCCTGTCCCTCTCTGCTCCGCTCACTCGTCTATATGAACGTCCACGAGTTAACAACGCATTGCTCCGGTACTACCGTCTTATTCACATTGTGTGAAGTAATTTGTCAGTAATGGATGCCCCCAGTACCAGGAGTACCGGCTGTACTGCCCAGTCTTGGCAGCCAGATGCAGAGTGTGAAATTCAAATGACCTAGAGAGTGGAAATAAACTACAGTAGTTATTTGAGAGGAGCATGTCGAGACAGACTGACAGATGAAGTGAAGGATCGTTGTGGTGTGGATGTGGATGTGATAGGAAGCGTTAGGAGAAACACGTTAAGGTGTTCTGGCCATACAGTAAAACCTCACTAGAACGGACTAATTGGGGCCAAAGTCATTCCAAAAAACGCGTTATTCTGAAAAAAGCGACATGAGGATTTCCCCCTGCTAAGATATTTTCATACATGAAAAGAGTCATGGCCACAATCCTACTTCATTCCACCATTTCCTTCTAAATCGGGGCATTAACTCATTTGCCTCTTAACTTTCCTCAAAGGCCACTATAAATAATTTATTGCATAACACAGTACAGTACAGTTTTTGTAAGGTTTATACTCGATAAAGGCCATTGTAATACTCACAGGAAGATATTTTTCGCATATGAAGTGTCATAGCCACCATCTTGCATCACCCCACCAGTTATTTCTATCCCTTTTACTCCTTAACTTTTCTAAAATTCCACTAAAAATAATTCGTTGCATTACACAGTATAGTTTTAGCAAGGTTTAGACTCAATAATGGCCATATATAACACACAAAATAAGATATTTTCGCTTATTAAAAGCATCATGTCCACCATCCTGCTTCGTCTACACCAGTCCATTTTGACTTGTGGTAATATCTCATTTGCCTCTTATTTTTTTCTCAAATTCAACTATAAATAATTTATTGCATGACAGTAAAATTTAAGCAAGGCTTGGACACAATAAAACTCATAATAAAAATATAAAAAACAATTTTCCTACATTACCATTCACACTCCCTTGGCTATCTCTGCTCTCCATCTTGCCTGGCGTTATCATCTTTCAGCACCTGATGAAGGATTTTTCAGAGCAAATCATTCAAAATCATTTCCCATTATCTTCAGAGTCGTCATCAAGGAACAGTGAATCACAGTCCCAATTGTTTTCACTTAAAGAGCTGAATTGTGGATAGGAATCGGTGTAACCTGTACCGTGAGTGTGTACACGTGTGGTGTACTTAATTTTAAGCATTTTTCAAGTACACTTTATACACCTTAATTTTTACAATCTTACAAACAAATATGATCACCCTGTATATTTCACTTATCACTCGTCACCGTCGAGCAGTATATCAGGGACTTAGGGAAAATGACGTTGGGGGGAAATGATGTGGAGGAAAAATAGTGATGTCGCCAGCTCATCCCGAACCGATGCACGAACACACACACACAGTCTTAATATTACTGCAGACCCCTTTTCTAATTTTTGAGCATTTAGAAAGAACATTATGGGTATAACTGAATTATAAACACTTCGTACCGTGTGTGTGCTGTGTGGTGTACTTAATTTTAAGAATTTTTCAAATACTGTTCTGTACACTTTATACACTTTAATTTTAACAATCTTACAAACAAATACGATCCCTCTGTCTGTATATTTCACTTATCATTCATCACCGTCGAGCAGTATATCAGGGACTTAGGGAAAATGACGTTGGGGGGAAATGATGTGGAGGAAAAATAGTGACGCCGCCAGTTCACCACGAACTGAAGCAGGAACACACACACCACTCGCTGTGTTTAATGATTAAAGCTTGATGTCTTAATATTAATGCAGACCCCTTTTCTAATTTTTTAGCATTTAGAAAGAACATTCTGGGTATATTTTAATTATAAACCCTTCAAATACTGTACTGTATGTACACTTAGAACAATAGCTATGCTGCCAGCCCACCGCCAACCAATGCACGAACACGCAAACCGCACCAACAATATGGCCACCCTGCCATGAGGTTAGGCAGTCCGGACCGCTTCTAGCCTTTTCGGAACTTTTCTGATATATAAGAAATAATTCCGGTTGGCTTCCTGACTCCGAAAAAAGCGACTTCCGGTGTATTAAAGTCCGTTGTAGTGAGGTCATACTGTATAAAGAGAATGGAGAATAACGAGGAGAGTGTGTGTGAGTGAGAGGGAGGGGGAGGCAAAGGATGAGATTGAGGGATGGAGTGGAGTGCTATGAGAGAGGGGGGTGTGAGTTGGGAGCAAGGTAGTGAAATGGGGACAGGGTGACATGGAGGTGATTTGTTGTGGCCAGTGGCCACCCCTTACGGGATTAAGGCATCTGGCAATAGATACATAGAATAATAATAAATAAAAGTAAGAATGTATGCTAATTGATTTAAATATCACGATATTTTACAGTAATTCCGACAAATATATGGAAGTGGTTTGTGCTAGCACATTGAAACATCGCTCAAGCCAAATATTAGATTGCGCTTTTGCACAAGTTACAGATATTGGAAAATAATAATAATAAAGTAATCTCTCTACTATCAGGTGACCTCACTGTTCGGACATCGTAGACTGATAGCCGAAACACCAAAATGCCCAAAAATTGCAAAAAAAAAAAAAAGAATAAAATCCGATTTTTTTATGACTGCGTCAGTTTGAATTTCCTGCACGCGCCGACCAGCTTGCTTCCCACGCAACCCCCATACTCCTAGTTCTGTCTCAACTCCCGTAAACAGTGGACGGCTGTCTGATCATTTGCAGTATTTTCATTCTTGTTTAAATAATCATAAGTCACAGTGCTTAGGATTAAGTGTAGTTAAACACTGGATTACTGGACATGCTTCAAGAGCAATTATGACCACTGTAAAAGCATTAGAGGTGGGGGTAAACAACAATCATGGACATGTAAGTACATTGTCAGCTGCTAAGTATTTTCCATAATCACTTCTAAATCATCATTCTCTGGTTACATTTTATTTACTTCATGCTTTGTGTCCCATATTTGAGTGCACAGGCTGTGAAAGAGGTGGTTTTCTCAGTGCTTACCATGTCTCTTACATACGTTCACTATCTAGCCAACTGGTGAACATTTTTGCCCTACACACCTCTAAATCATAATTTTTCTGGTTACATTTTATTTACTTCATGCTTTGTGTCCCATATTTGAGTGCAAAGGCTGTGAAAGAGGTGATTTTCTCAGTGATTACCATGTCTCTTACATATGTTCACTAACTAGTCAACTTTTTTTTCTTTTTTAATGGAAGAAAGAAGGAACCAAAGGCCTGCATACTGTTCCTTCCAAGAAAAAGCAAAAACAATACAAAAGAGAGCCAAATTCAAGATCCGTTCAGTTCAAGATGCCTGGACACACTGCATTTGAAAGACTGGAGATCATAGGAAGTAGGAAATACAGATAGAGGAAGACAGTTCCAGAGTTAACCAGTTGCATAAATGAAGGACTGGGAGTAACGGTTAACTCTTGCATTAGAGAATTGGACAGAAAAGGGATGAGAGTTTGTTGCTAGACGGGTACTACGTACCCGTCATAGAGGTGGAGGGATGCAAGCAGACAGTTCAGAGGAACAGTGACTGTTGAAGTAGCGATAGAAGAGAGATAAAGATGCAGCAGTGCAACGGAGAGACAAAGGTTGAAGGGAATCGGTAACAGGAGGAGATTTAATGAGACGAAAAGCTTTTGACTTCACCCTATTGAGAAGAGCTGCATGTGGGAAGCCTCCCCACACATGAGAGTTGTACTCCATACACGGGCGAATAAAACCCGTGTACATGGTCAGCAACTGTGCAGGGGTAAAGAAAGTTCGGAATCGGCTTAGCACACCTAATCTCACCTAATCTCTTGGAAGCAGATTTCACAAGAGATGTAATATGTTCTTTCCAAGACAAATCCCGAGAGAATGAAACCCCAAGCATGTTCAAGGATGATGCAGGACACAACTGTTCATTATTAAACATTAGTGGGTAATCCTGAGGAAGATTTTGTGGAGTTGATAAGTGTAAGAACTGAGTTTTTGATGCATTAAAAATAACAAGATTATTTTTACCCCAATCAGAGTTACGAGCCAAGTCAGACATTAGGTGTTCCATAGCCTCGTCTTTTTTTTGTTGAAGTAACTGCTGAGATGGACGTTGCGGAAACCGAATGGAAAGGTGAAGGGTGGAATCATCATCATATGAGTGGATAGGGTTATATGTACAGCTTAGAAGGTCATTGATGAAAAAAAGGAAGAGAGTTGGTGATAGGACAGAGCCCTGAGGAACACCACTGTTTATAAGTCTAAGAGAAGAACAATGGCCGTCTACAACAGCAGCTATAGAACGATCAGAAAGGAAGATAGAGATGAAGGCACAGATAGGATAGAAACCGTATGAGGGCAGTTTGGAAATTAAAGATTTATGCCAGACTCGATCGAAAGCCTTTGAGATGTCAAGTGCAATGGCAAAGCTTTCGCCACAGTCCCGAAAGGAGGATGACCAGGAGTCTGAAAGGTAGGTGAGAAGATCGCCAGTGGAGCGTCCCTGACGGAACCCATATTGACGATCAGAAAGAAGGTTGTGACGGGAAAGATGCTTTAAAATTTTTCTGTTAAGAGTTGACTCGAAAACTTTTGATACACAGGATGTTAAAGCAATTGGATGATAGTTAGAGGGTTGGGAATTGTCACCCTTCTTTGGGACTGGCTGAATCAGAGCGAACTTCCAGCAAGAAGGAAAGGTACAAGTTGATAGACAAAGGCGAAAGAGTTTACCTAGGCAGGGTGTAAGCACAGAAACACAGTTTTTGAGGACAACAGGAGGGACTCCATGAGGCCCATATGCCTTGTTAGTATTGAGGCCAGTGATGGCAGAAAATACATCAGGTGAAGAAATTTTAATGTCAGTCAAGAGGAAGTCAGAGGGGGGAAGTGATGGAGGAATAGCACCGGAATCGTCTAAGTGGAATTGGAGGAGAAAGTCTGAGCGCTTTATCAGTAGAAGAAATAGCTACAGAACCATCAGAGTAGAAAAGAGGAGGGAAGGATGATGATGTAAAGTTGTTAGAAAGGTTTTTGGCAAGGTGCCAGAAGGAGTGAGAAGAATTCGAGTTGGAGAGTTGAGAACAGTTAGCACGGATGAAATTATTTTTAGCAGAGCGAAGAACAGACTTAGGACGATTCCGGGCAGAAATACATAAGAGATGTGATTCAGGGGTGGGTTGGCTCCGGTACCTCTTATAGGCCCTCTCCTTGTTGCGGACAGCATTAGAACAAGCGTGATTAAACCAAGGCTTTCTTGCATTAGTCGGAGGATATGAGAAAGGAATGTATGCTTCCATGACCGAGAGAATAACCTCCGTAATGCGCAAGGCACACTCAGATGGCTCCTGGCCATGGAAGCAATAATCATTCCAAGGAAAATCAAAGAAGTACTGCCTGAGGTCCTCCCAATCTGCAGCTCCGAAGTGCCACAGGCAGCGTTTCTTTGGAGGGTCCACAAGCCGTACTGGAGCGATAGGACATTTTTGCCATACTCACCTCTAAATCATAATTTTCTGGTAACAATTTATTTATTTGATGCTTTGTATCCCATATTTTAGTGAATAAGATGTGAGAAATGATCATTTTCATAGTGATTGCCACGTCTGATACTTACACTAAGCTGCCAACTCTTGAACATCTATTCCTTACTTACCTCAAAATCATCATTTTTGGGTTAAAACTCAATGAATTCATGCTTTGTGCCCATTATTTATGTGAATGGGGTCTTAAGTGCTATGCATGTCCAATAGGAAGTAGGTAGGTGGTTTTCTGATTTAGGTTAGGTTAGGTTAGGGTCAAGAATGACTGGTGCTGTTGGTGAACAATGAACACCTTTGCCATACCTAACTCTTTTTCTGGTAACAGTTTATTTATTTGATGCTTTGTATACCATATTTTAGTGCATAAGATGTGAGAAATGATCATTTTATAGAGACTGCCACATCCGATGCTTATTTACACTAAGCTGCCAACTCGTGAACATGTATGCCTTACTTTCCTCAAAATCATCATTTTTGGGTTAAAATTCAATGAATTCATGCTTTGTGTCCATTATTTAATGCATACAGTGTGAGAAAGGGTGATTTTCATAGTGATTTCCATGTCTGATACTTACACTTGCTGGCAAATTGTGAGCACCTATGCCTTACTCACCTTTAAATCATCATTTTCTGGTTAAAATTCAGTTAATTCATGCTTTGTCTGCATTATTTATGTGAAAGGGGACTTAAATAAGTGCTGTGCATGTCCGGTAGGGAGGTAGGTAGGTGGTTTTCTGATTTAGGTTAGGTTAGGTTAGGGTCATGAATGACCAGTGCTGGAGCTTCAGGGCCACTATCCGGACAAGACCACTTTCTGGTCATGCCTTTGGCTCTGTTACGTCGGATATTTGGAAGATTGCTGTAAAAAATAAAAGGAAGTGGTAAAGATTGGAACTTGGAATGCTAGGGGTATGAATGATGAGGAGATAGAGAGAGAGAGATTGTATGAATGATGAGGAGATAGAGAGAGAGAGATTGTACAGGTGCTTCAGAGTGCAAAAGTGGATATATGTGGAATAACTGAAACTAAATGGCAAGAGTGTGAGAGAATGGGAGTATGGATGGGGTATATGCATGGGAGTGGGTGAGAATGAGAGGGCGAAAGAGGGAGTGTGTATTGCTGTGAGCAACAGGTGGAAGGAGAATGTAAGAGAGTATGGATCAGTTGGGTCAAGGATTGTGTTGGTAAGAGTGAAAGTTGGACTACAAATGTGGGCAATTGTGTGCGTGTATGCTCCAACGCAAGATCGTGTAAGTAGAGTGAGAGAAGAGTTTTGGACAAATGTGGAAGCTTGCTTGGAAAAGTTTGAAAGGAATGAGAGAGTGTTTCTGATTGGAGATATGAATGGAAAAGTAGGGAATGAGAAGGTGGATGGAGTGGTTGGTGAGAGGGGTGTGCCTGCAGAGATGGATGAGAATGGCAGTGCTTTAGTGGACATTTTTGCTGGGAGGGGGTTGGTGGTAGCTAATACCCTCTTCAGGCACAAAATGATCAACAGGTATACATGGCGAGTGGTGAGAGGAAAGGATGGTGGAATGAATGAACGGAAGGCAATGATTGACTATGTGTGTGTGGATGAAAGGATGAGAAGATGTGTAATGGATGCAGGAGTATATAGAGGTTGGGGGAATGGACTTTCTGACCACCACTTGGTGGTGGCCAGAATCAGAATCCAAACAAGATGGAGGAAGAGAAGAAGGGAAGGACAGGAGGAAGTATTTGTTACAAGGAGGGTAGAAAAGTTACAAGAGGATGGAATAAAGGCTGAATATAAAAGGGAAGTGGAGGAGCGATTGGATAAATTAAGATTGGAGCAGATGGGGGACATGGAAGGTGTATGCAAGGTATTCACAGAAGAAATCTGTGCAGCATGTGAGGTGGTGTGTGTGGTGAAGAGAAGACGAAAGGGGGTTCAGGGAACAGCATGGTGGACTGAAGAGGTGAGAGAGGCTGTGGCACAAAAGAAAAAAGCATATAATGAGTGGATGAGGAACAGGGGCATCAAAGACGCTGAGAGACAGACGAGAGAGTTATACGGTAAACCTTGCATTAGCCGAACTTTTAGAAGCCGGAATCTTCAGTTAGCTGAACTCAGGCCGAGACCATGTATGAAAGTAGGCCAAAATGCGAAAGTAGGGGGAGGAATGGCGCCAGGCGGACACGCCAGGCAGACACGTGGCGCCAGTCTGCTGCTTGCTTTTGGAGACGGTAGTTGCGCCATTCTTACTGTCATCTAGTGCTGAGCAGTGCTCCCCTTTTGCCTTCTGCCTTGCCATGGAAGGTTCAAAGCTTAAAAGAAGTGATTCTGGCACCTCTAGTCATAAAGGAATGAAGCTTAAAGAAAAAAAAAATGGTGCGCGTGTGACTTAGTGTAGTGATTATGATAAAAGTTCAGTACTATTTCTGAAAGTGTTACATTGCAGTTTATTACAGTGATTACATTTAAGTTTAGTTCTTAATATAGAGTGAAATAAATACTGGGTACTGTTTAGAATTTGCATTAAAGTGTGAACTCACCCACCTCCACCAACTCCGTCTCCAAAACAAAACAAACTGCCGAAGAATCTACTGCGTCTAACGAAAGGTGTTACACTGCAGTCTATTACAGTGATTACATTTAAGTTTAGTTCTTAATATAGAGTGAAATAAACACTGGGTACTGTTTTGAATTTACATTAAAGTGTGAACTCAACCACCACCACCACCTCTGTCTCCAAAACAAAACGAACTGCCGAAGAATCTACTGCCTCTAACAAAAGGTGTTACACTGCAGTCTATTACAGTGATTACATTTAAGTTTAGTTCTTAATGTAGAGTGAAATAAATACTGGGTACATTTTAGAATTTACATTTGAGTGTGAACTCAACCACCTCCACCACCTCCGTCTCCAAAACAAAACAAACTGCCGACGAATCTACAGCCTTTGACGAAAGGCAAATTATGTGCACTGAATTCTTTCTTTTTTGTCTTTCTTTATTAATTTATACACTGTATATGCTCCTTTACTTTAGTGTTAAGAAGACAAGTAATAACTATTGTTATTGCAATTTGGGGGGGTGAAAATCCATCTCCAACACACGCTACCAACAGTCTGTACTGCCTCAGTGAATGATTTTCTACCAATTAACCACTTCAGTACTGTGACGTCTATTTTGTACTTTATTTACGCTTCCTCCAGCCGATTTTATGGCACTCAGGACTGGACTCACATACTGAAGGGGCTAACGAAGGCTGTACTAACCCCGTGCACTTCTACAGATCCAACCAACACTGACTAAAATTGTCTGGTGGCAGCAAGAACAAAATGAAAATACACCCAGCACTGAAGGGGTTAAATGTATATTAAATGCACTAAATTGTTTTTTGTCATAACTTATTTATTTATATATGCTTCTTTAATTTAGTGTTGAAAGGACAAGTAATAGGTATTGTCTTAGCAATTTTGGGGGGTGAAAATTCGGTAAG
>JAGKTI010003648.1:37529-48342 GCA_018397915.1 Birgus latro
ATTTGAGAGGAGCATGTGGAGACACATGGACGCAGACTAACAAATGAGGAAGTGAAGGAGCGTTGTGGTGTGGTTGAGGACGTAATGGAAAGCGGTAGGAGAAACACGTTAAGGTGGTTTGGGCACGTGGAGAGGATGGAGAGTGGAAGACTGATGAGGAGAGTGTATGTGAGTGAGGTGGAGGGGGCGAGAGGGAGGGGGAGGCCGAGGATGGGATGGAGGGATGGAGTGGAGAGGTATATGAGAGAGGGAGGTGTGAGGTGGGAGCGTGGTAGTGAAATGGCAGGGGACAGAGTGACATGGAGGCGATTTGTTTGTGGCCACCCCATGCGGGATTGAGGCATTTGGCAATAGGTAGAGATAGATAGAAGTATGCTAATTTAGGTAAATATCTCAATATTTCACAGTAATTCCCATGAAAATATGCAAATGGTTTGCACTTGCACTTTGTGACGTTGCGCAGCCTAAATATTGGTCAGATTGTGCACTTTGCGCTTGCGCAAGGTAGTGAACTGTGGATTGCGCATTGTGCTTGCGCAAGGTCCTTTTTCGTTTGCGTTGCCCACCACTGTGTATAAAATACAGTACAGTACTTGTTGGAAGGGATAACGATAAGTGGTTTATCATTGAGCCCCTAGCTGGACTTCTTCCACTCCTCCCTCCATAACTACACCCACACCACACTCATACTCATGGACACATGCACTGGGTTGCATTCATGCATTCACCATCACTGATCATGATAGCTTTGCTAGGGCAGTAGTGCGGCGGGCAGAGGATGAAAGGGATCACTTACTCTGATCGTTTTGTCTGCTGTGAAATGGTGGATGGTGCTAGCCTGCTATGAATGCCTGGCAAGTACAGTAGTACTGCTAATTTGAAAAGTAATCATAGGGGTATTTGCCTTCTTAGTGTGACTGGAAAAATATATGGTAGAATATTTATTGATAGGGTTAGGCATATAACAGAGGAGCTAGTTGAAGAAGAACAAGGGGGATTTAGGAAGGGAAAAGGGTGTGTAGATCAGATATTTGTTCTAAGATGTTTAGTGAAGAAGTATCTAGAGAAGGGAAAGAAAGTGTATGCTGCCTTCATGGACTTGGAGAAAGCTTATGACAGAGATAGGCAAGGTATGTGGAAGGTATTAAGAATATATAGAGTGGAGAGGAAATTGTTGAGTGCTGTGAAGAGTATGTACGAAGGAGCTAGGGCTACTGTGCAAGTGGATGGTGAGCTGAGTGAGTTCTTTGATCTGAATGTGGGACTGAAATAGGGTTGTGTGATGTCTCCATGGCTGTTTAATATATACATGGATGGTGTTGTATAGGAGGTGCAAGGTAGGGCAGTGGATGTGAGGGTGGCTGTAATGAATGAAGGTGAGATGTGGAAGATTCCGGTGTTGTTGTTTGCTGATGATACAGAATTGTTGAGTGAAGATGAATGGGAGTTGCAAGGTTTTGGTGAATGAGTTTGGGAATGTGTGTTAGAAGAGGAATCTGAGAGTCAGTGTAAATAAGAGTAAAGTTATGGTATTTGAGAGGAAGGAAATCACAGAATGCAGTGAGGTTGGATGTTGAGGATATGGAGAATGTGAGTGCATTCAAGTACTTGGGTAGTGTGTTGAGTAAGAATGGAAGTTTTGGGGATGAAATACTTGAAAGAGTACAGCAGGGAAGGAAGGTTGTTGGTTCACTGAAAGCGGTGATGAGAAGTAGGGAGGTGAGTATGGAAGTCAAGAAGTCACTGCATGATAGTATTGTGATCCCTACCCTGACATATGGAAGCGAGGTATGGACCTTGCTAGAGGGTAACAAGCCAAGAGTGACAGCAGTGGAAATGAGTTACTTTAGAGGAGCATGTGGAGTGACATGGAGGGACAGGTTGATGAATGAAGAAGTGAAGGAACGTTGTAGGGTGGATGTTGATATGGTTGAGAAGATTAGGAGAAATACACTGAGGTGGTTTGGACATGTGGAGAGAATGGAGAATGAAAGACTGACCAAGAGGGTGTATGTAGGTGAGGTGGAGGGAGGGAGAGGGAAGGGAAGACCGAGGGTGAGGTGGAGGGATGGAGTTGAGAGTTATATGAGGGAGGGGGGAGTGAGCTGGGGGGAGGGTAGGCAAATGGTGGGTGACAGAGCGACTTGGAGGCGTTTTGTCTGTGGCCGCCCTTGGCGGGATTAGGGCGTCGGGCTATTGATAGATAGGTAGAATTATGTTTAATCAGCAAATTAATCCAGTTTTCATAACTAGTGTAATTAGCTGAGCCCTGAGTGGCTTAGACATTGCTAAAGTGCTCTAGTAACATATGAAAAAAAAATGGTAGCTGTAATTTCAGGGAATAGTGTTTAATGCTGAACTATTTTTCCTGTTTTTCTATCTATCTGTTGCCAGACACTTTAATCCCGTTAGGGGTGGCCACAAACAAATCGCCTCCATGTCACCCTGTCCACCACCATTTCACTGCCCTGCTCACACACCCCTCTCTCATATACCTTTCCACTCCATCCCTCCATCTCATCCTTGGTCTCCTCCTCCCTCTCCCCCCCTCCACCTCACTCACATACACTTTCCTCGTCAGTCTTTCGCTCTCCATCCTCTCCACATGGCCAAACCACCTCAATGTGTTTCTCCTAATGCTTCCTATCATGTCCACAACACAATGCTCCTTCACTTCCTCATTTTTCAGTCTGTCTTTCCAAGTGACTCCACATGCTCTTCTCAAATAACTCATCTCCACTGCTCTCACTCTTGACTTGTGTCCCTCCAACAAGGTCCAAGCTTCATTTCCATAAGGTAGAGTTGGTATCACAATACTGCCATGCAGTAACTTTTTCACTTCCGTGCTCACTTCCCTGCTTCTCATCACTGCTTTCAAGGAACCAGCAACCGTTCTTCCTTTTTTACCTTATGTGGTAGGTGGGGGCGCTCTCCATCCATTCACTCAATGTTGGTGATTTTTTAATTTTTTTTTTTAATATTGAAAAAATAAAAAAAATGATTTTTTAATTTGTTTGATTTATTTGTTTTTTTATTTATTTGATTTTTCTGTTTATTATATAGCTAATATTTCAAAAGCAGTATACTGAATATTGTTAATTTCATGTCCCATCTATCCACTGATGGTTCAGGCTGAAAGCCACTGCCCAGAATCCAGATACATACCTGTTCAAATCCTGTCTGTACACTACTGGTTAAGGCTGAGTTGCCATTGGTAATCAAGGCAGCATATTCCAAAGCTGATTGTATTGCCACACAGAAAAATCTTAAGATGATATTATTATGACATGGCCTTAAGTGACCAAGTATAGCCTACCTAGTCTTATGGCTTTGGTTTTTGATTTATGGCTCATTATTTCAGATGTACAGATAATTTCAGTACTTGATTACACAATTGTAAATATATTTTTTCTGTCATAAAATGCAGCAAATTCTAATGGCACCATTCTCCAAAATATGCTAACTTAATGCTAAAGTATCTAAATAAATGAATGCTAACACAAGGTTATACATAACTTTTATAAACCTTCAGATTTTATTTTTGTTAACTTTTAGCTGAAAAATAAAAATAAATAAAAAAATCATGATTTTTTTTTTTTTTGGCAAATAAATCAATGATTTAATCACATGATAAAATCTACGTACAGTATCTATCTATCAATTGCCAGACACCTTAATCCCGTAAGTGGTGGTCACAAACAAATCGCCTCCATGTTGCCCTGTCCCCTGCCATTTGACTGCCCTGCTCCCATCTCACACATCCCTCTCTCATATACCTCTCCACTCCATCCCTCCATCTCATCCTTGGCCTCCTCCTCCCTCTCCCCCCCTCCACCTCACTCACATACACTCTCCTCATTAGTCTCTCACTCTCCATCCTCTCCAAATGGCCAAACTACCTCAGTCTGTTTCTTCTAACGCTTCCTGTCACATCCACATCCATACCACAACAGTCCTTCACTTCCTTATTTGTCAGTCTGTCTCTCCATGTAACTCCACATGCTCCTTCCAAATAACTCATTTCCACTACTTTCACTCTTGACTTCTGTCTGTCCCTCCAACAGGGTCCAAGCTTCACTTTCATACATTAGAGTTGGTATCACAATACTGTCATGTAGTAACTTTTTCACTTCCATGCTCACTTCCCTGTTTCTTATCACTGCTTTCAAGGAACCAGCAATCAATTTGATTTAATCAGTGCCAACCCTATAGTGCTGCTTTGTGTGTCTACTCTTTCCTCTCATCCTTCATTCCTTTTCTGTCTAACTTTCCTTCATTCTTTCCTCTTCCTTCTGCCAGTGGGTGACTTTACACTCCCTCTTCTGTCTTTCTTTCCTTCATTGTTTCCTCTTCCTTCTGCCCACGGGTGACTTGACACTCCCTCTTCTGTCGTTCTTTCCTTCATTCTTTCCTCTTCCTTCTACCTATGGGTTCCTCTACATTGAGTGACAAGCCAAATGGTTTCCTGTACACCAGGAAACCATTTACTGTGCTGGGTGGTAACCATATAACCAAATTATGGTGCCTAGTGATTTAGTGACTAATTAAGGCGCTCCAGTCGGATTAAGCCTATGTAGGTTTATATCCAGGGATGGTTGGGGTTTATTGCTCACGTTAACTCAGGGAGGAGTGAGGCTGTTCACTCTTATCTTAAATGTCAGGACCAACTTGCCTAGCCCTTGGCTTTTACATTCCTCATGGGGCAACATAGGATTGGATGATGGATGGGTGGATGTATGCTTTTAAGCATTTCACCCTTTAAGTTTCCGTCCTTACTCATCACACTACCTAAGTACTTAAATGCACTCACATTTTCCATTTTCTCCTCATTCAACCTCAGTGTACATTCACTGACTTCATTTCTCTTGAAGACCATAACTTTTTTCTTCCCTACATTTACCTTTAGATTCCATTTCTTACACACTCAAATAAACTCATCCACCAAGCCTTGCAACTCCCCTTCATTTCACTTACCAAGACAGCATCATCTGCAAACATCAGTACAGAGAGTTTCCAAACACTGCTGTCTCTCATTAGGGCCACTCCAACATCCACTGTCCTACCTAGTATCATCTGCAAACATCAGTACAGGGAGTTTCCAAACACTGCTGTCTCTCATTAGGGCCACTCCAACATCCACTGTCCTATCTTGTATCTCTCTTATAACTTCATCCATATACAGATTGAACAACCATGGAAAGATGACACATCCCTGTTTCAATCCAACCTTCAAATAGAAAAATTCACTCAGTTCACTATCCACACTCACTGCAACCTTAGCCCCTTCATTTTTACTCTTCAAGGCGTTCCACAACTTCCCATTTACTCCATTTATAGTAATCACTCCAAGATCTGACATGTTTGTCCGGGACTTGGGAAAATGCCTCCTGGACAGGTACTTATGGACCCTAACCCAACCTGACCCTGAAAACCACCTAAATAATTCCCTACTGGACATGCACAGCACCTATTTAAGACCCTATTTACACAAATAAGGGACAAGCATGAAATAAATGAAAAGGAACCAGAGAATGAGGAATTAGAGGTGAGTATGGAAAATATTTAGCAGTTTCCAGGGTGCTTACTACACGTCCATGGCCGTCGGGAAGATTAACCTGCCTCCTTTAAGGCTTTGACACTGGTGAAAGTGCTCTTGAAGCACATACAGTAAGTAATCCAGTGTTACACTGCAATCTTTGGCACTCTGAATTCTAATTTCTTAACACTGCATTTTCTTTTCTTACTTGCGCTGCACTTGAAACTCACCAGTGTTGCAATCTGCTCTTAATCCTTGGCACTCTGAATTCTAACTTCTTAACACTGCAGATTCTTTTCTTACTTGTGCTGCACTTGAAACTCACCAGTGTTGCACTCTGCACTTAATCCTTGGCACTCTGAACTCTAATTTTCTTAACACTGCACAACACTGTAAATTCCCATGTGGTCTAGTAGCGAGTTTTTTGCTGTTTATTCAGTCAGAGTCCCAGAGTAGGTGTTGCAGGCGGCCAAGGGGCGTGTCATTGGGATGTAGTGATGGACTGCCTACTGCAGATGACTCCGAAGAAAGCCGCAAACTCACATCCAGTGGCGACTCCCCCGTGGGCGATGTGCTGGCCTGTGGCTCGGAGATGGAAGGTATGTCTTGGTGAGGCAGTGGTGTGCAGCCAGGGCTGGGCACGGCAGGGGTCACAGGCCTGAAGAAAATGTCGGTGATTGATTGACGCAAGGAATGGCGGTTCTGGTGAATGATGATTGATTGACGCAAGGAATGGCGGTTCTGGTGAATGATGATGCCTAAAAGTCCGCACTTCCTTCACAAGTCCCAAGGGCCCCATCTCCCAGTCGCAGTCTGGGTGTTCAAGGTAGTCCAGAATGAACTCGACATGCTCCTGGAGGGCGCTCAGCTTGGGGATGGCTGGAGTAGTGGCGCGCTGAGAGGAGTCCGCATCATCCTCACTGTCCTCATCGGAATCTTCAAGCTGGGTACTTTTACCTGCAACTGAAGATGCGATCTCGATATCAGACATGATCTGATACCCAGGATCGCCCTCATCATCATCATCCAACCACTCACGCACTTTGTCCACATCCACCTCGTCACCAGCCGCACGAAGACGCGCATCGAAGTCATCCACTTCAAAACCTAGAAAGTCATGCACCACATCAGCTCTGAGAAGCAGACGAGACCAACCACTTTCCAGAGTCTTGACAGAGCCTTCCCTCTATGCACTGGCCCAGTTGTAGATGGCTGACTGGAGGTTGTAGTGGCAAGGGTTTTCCACAGTCCGCTGACCTCACGTGTCCCATCCTCGTCCTCAAGAATAACCATCACCTCGTCCAGGAACTTTCGATGGTACAGCCTCTTCATAGCCATGATCACTCCTTGGTCCATTCGTTGGATGAAAGCAGTCGTATTAGGTGGCAAAAACAAGCACATAATGCGGCCATTCTCAGCCACCAACTCCTTGTCAGATGGATGCACTGGTGCATTGTCCAAGAGAAGGAGAGCCTTTACCTAGTCGCGTGGGATTCCCCGTGTCTTCATCTGATAATGGGTGACCTCCTTGGCGAAGATTTAGTGAAACCAGTCTTTGAAGATCTTGGCTGTGAACCAAACCTTCTCAGAATGATACCACACGACAGGAAGGACATCCATCAACCCGCGAAGGCACCGAGGCTGCTTTGCACAGCCAACAATAACGGGCTTGAGCCAGTGAGTGCCATTGGCATTGGCGCAACACAAAGCAGATATCTCCTGCTTGGAGACCTTGCGTCCTGATATACGCTTTTCTGTCTCCTCTGCTTGGGTGTTCGTTGGCAGCAAGCAATAAAATAGACCAGCTTCATCAGCATTGTAGACTTGACCAAGAGTGAGGCCCTCCCTGTCAATCAAGCCCTTCACCTTCTGCTGAAACTCTTCTGCTTCCTCCTCGTTGGTGTCTAAAGCTTTGCCATGGGCCTTACAGTTGGTCAGTCCATGTTGTAGCTTGAAAGCGAAGAGCCAAACCTCGGATGCCTTGAAGTCTGGGGTGTCGTGTAACCTTGTGAACTTTTTGGCAGCAGCCTTCAGCTCCGTACCACACACCTGCACACCAGCTGCACGTTGTTGAAGATACCAAATCAGCGTGGAGCGGTCGACTTCTGCAAACCTGGGAGGGTACATAATCTTCCTCTGCACATTGCGATTGGTCTATGATGCGAAGTCAGCCGTGTACTGGGTGAGTTTGTCCCGAGATTTCTTGATATCGAACAAAGTGGCCAGGTTGAATTCTTGTAGGATGTGGGATGTCGATCATCTTGCGTCCACCTTCTCCAATATCTCCCTCTTCTTCTCCATAGTCAGAACCACTCATTTCCTCTTCTCAGGCGGCGGGGCCATCGTCATACACACAAGTAAGAGGCAGCAGAGGAACAGCAGGGCCTACAGCAGGTACGGCACCACCACAAAAGCGAGCACGTGGGCAGCCATGGTGATGAGCGTGCATTCGCGACGATGGGTAGGCGGGCAATGGGGAGGAGGCTTGGTCGCCCTGCCGAATGTCGGCAGAACTACATGGCAAAACACAGCAGTTTGGTGCCGCGCGCCAAGTTCAAAGTACAATTGAAAACACGTCGGGTTTTTTTTTTTTTTTTTTTTACATATTTTGGCCATTTTTGGTTTCCGAAGGCCCGAGCCCAAAGTGTCCGGGACTTGTGGTGTCTGGGGCGCTGGTGTCCGGGACGCTGGTGTCCGGGTCTTACAGGGACTACAGTGCTTCCTCCAATTTTGCGAGAATATGGTAGACAAAAAACCTCGCAAAATCAAAATTTGCAAAGTTTAAACAATTAAATATATGCAATAAAGGTAAATTGGTCGACATCACCCCAAGGTAAGCACTTTTTCCCACTCTTTCTCTCGACTCTACCTCTTAATTTTATGATGATAAATGAAACAAACATGGACTGATGTATTGTACAGTAATATTATTATGAAAACATCATAGGTAAGAAACATAAAAAAGAAAAAAAATGCATATTTACACTGATGTGAAGACTGGCGTGGTGTACGGGACTGGTGGCGGGGCAAGGCTTGTGTGCGACTACTGTGGTGTAAACAAACGTGGCGGGGCGGCAGAACACCGAACTAGGAGCACAGTACGCCCAGCGAACCACGACATCACTACTCCGTGTGGCAAAGTAGTGCGGGAAGACGACTTTCCCACCACTCGACCTCGCAAAGTGTGTGATCGCTCGCAAAGTTCATAAATGTTAAAAAATAAATGACTTGGAACTACCTTGCAAAATTGGTGATTTGCGAAGTTAAAGTTCGCAAAGTTGAAGGATGTACTGTACTGTATTCTTAACATTTTCCACAATCCTTGTCTGTCCACCCTGCCATATGTTTTCTCCAAATCCATGAAGGCCGCATACAACTTCTTTCCCTTTTCTAGAAGCTTTTCCACTAGAGACCTAGGAATGAGTATCTGACCTACACAACCTCTTTCTTTTCTAAATCTCCCTGTTTTTCTCCAAGTAATTCTCCTGTTATTTCCCTAACTCTGTCAGTAAGTATCCCACCACATACTTTTCCCTATTATACTAAGAATACAAATGTCTCTATAATTACCGCACACTTCTTTTTCTCGTTTTCCTTTGTACAGGGGAATAATTATACCTGACTTCCAATCCTCCAGGACTCTACCTTCCTCCCAGGCCAATCTGCACATCTTCCACATCCATCCTATTACTGTCTCTCCCCCATGCTTCAGCATTTCATCACACACACCATCAATTTCTGAGGATTTCCACATTTTGACTTTCTTCATTGCTTGCACAACTTTCATCCTACTGATTTCTTCCTCTCTTCTCACATCTCTCCATCTCCCAGCCATTCCCTAGCCACTTATACTCACATTACCTTCATTCTCTATGTTCAGTAGTTCCTTAAAGTGTTCTCTCCATGTGCTCACTTTTTCTTTCTTCTCCACTAGTAATCTACCATTTTTATCTTTCATTCCCCAACTAACTTCTTTGGCACCCTGTCTAACTGTATTTACCACTCTACAGAATACTTTCTTACATTCCCTCCACTTTACATTCAAATTCCTTCCAAATTCCTGATCCACTCTCTTCTTACTCTCTCTTATTAATCTTTTCACCTCTCTCTTTCTCTCTGTATATAACGCTTTCTTCCGTCTCTCAACTTCTTCCACACCCGTTTCTTATCCACCCACTGTATGCTTTCTTTTTTTGTGCCACAGCCTGTCTCACCTCTTCATTCCACCATGCTGTTCCTTGCACCCCCTTTTGTCTTCTCTTCACCCCACACACCACCTCACATGCTGCACAGATTTCTTTTGCGAATATCTTGCACAAACTTTCCACATCCCCCATCTGGTCCAGTCCATATTTACCCAGTCGCTCCTCCACTTCTTTCTTATATTCTGCCTTTTTTCCATCCTCTTGTAATCTTTCCACCCTCCTTGTATGAATTACTTCCTCCTGTCCTTCCCATCTTCTATTACTCCATTTCATTTGAACTTGATTCTCACCACCACCAAGTGGTGGTCAGGTTCAGAAAGTCCACTCCTCCAACCTCTGTGTACTCTTTCATCCATTACACACCTTCTCATTCTATCATCTACACACACAGAATCAGTCATTGCCTTCCGTTCATTCAATTCACCACCCACTCTTCTCATCACTCGCCACGTATACCTGTGGATCATTTTGTGTCCGAAGAGGGTATTGGCTATCACCAGCCCCCTCCCGGCACAGATGTCCACTATAGCACTGCCATTCTCATCCATCTCTTCAGGCATACCCCACTCACCAACAACTCCATCCACCTACACATTCCCCACTTTTCCATTCATATCTCCAGTTGAAAACACTCTCTCATTCTTTTCAAACTTTTCCATGCACACCTCCACATTTGTCCAGAACTCATCTTTCACTCTGCTTGCACGATCTTGTGTTGGCGCATACGGACAGACAAATTGCCCACATTTGCAGTCCAACTTTCAATCATACCCACACAATCCTTGAGCCAACTGATCCATACTCTCTTATATTCTCCTTCCATCTCTTGCACCCAACAATACACACCCCTGCTTTTGCCCTCTCATTCTCACTCACTCTCACCCATGTACCCCATCCATACCCCCATTCTGTCACACTCTCACCTCTCCATTTAGTTTCAGTGAATCCACATACATCCACTATACACCCACAAGCAACTGAACAATCTCTCTCTCTCTCTCTCTCTCTCTCTCTCTCTCTCTCTCTCTCTCTCTATGTATATATATATATATATATATATATATATATATAT
>JAGKTI010003649.1:0-28645 GCA_018397915.1 Birgus latro
TAATTTAGCTCTTTCCTCTTCATTTGCATCTCTCCTAATCCAAACATATTTAAACCCTTCTTTCTCTGACAGTTTCCACGTTCTACTTATGACTTCATTCACTATTACTTGGGACTTAAAATTTACTTTCAAGGGCCTTGCCCCACCATCCTCGTACTTTCCTAACCTAAACGCTTCTTCAATCTCTTCTTGGGCTTCATTGTTTCCTTCCATAACCAGCGATATTATTTCTTTAGCCTTGCTCAGTTCCTCTCTCTCTCTTTCAGATCTTACTGTCATTCGTTTTTCTTTTATTCCTGAAATTATCACACATTTTTTCTTGTCTGCTACATCCCTGACCAAAGATTCTCTACTTCTTAGTACTCTAACCACTTCCTTCTCCACATTTTCCTTACTTTGTTGTTCTACGATTTCCTTCAAATTTACATTTCCTTCCTCCTGTATTTTCTTCCACCCCTTATGTTGCTCCTTGAATTCCTGAATATGCTCATCTTGCCTCCTCGATTTTGATTCATATTCATCTAGTTTACTTTTTATTCTGTCCCTTTCTTCTTCCAACCTCTTATTCTCCCTCTTCAGCTGTTTTATTTCATTTGATGCGGATTCGTTATTCGCCTTTATTTCTATAACTTCTTTTTCATGTTCCTCACTACGTGTGCTAAGTTTTTCCAGTCTATTCTGTAGGACTTTGATCTCTCTCTCTTGCTCTATGGTCCGTTCCTGCAGCTGCTTAATTACTTCCCATACCTTTTTCAACTCCTGGACATTCCTCTCCGCCATTTTCTCTACTCCTGCTACTCTTGTTTGTTGCAGCTTATCACTTCCTTTGCCTACATTTAGCTCGAGAAGCCCACAAATTCCCCCTCGCCAGTTGTAAACAATCTTCCGTCTCTCTCCGCCATGATACAACCATATGGAAACTTTCTTTTCCAATTTGTCTTGTATTTTTAGGGCCGAAACTTGCGTTTTTTAAAACTAATATCTGACGGGACCACCACTCTCGCATTCAACCACATAATCTCAATAGGCTATCTCCTTTTCGCCGCTAGTTCTGCGATTATATCCCCTCGATCCAGGAGCAGCTCCGTCTCTCTCCCTCTACGACCCGTGTGTGTGTGTGTGTGTGTGTTGTGTGTGTGTCAATGCAAAATCATTCAAGTAGTGAAAGAAGAGTTCTGGGCAAATGTGGAAGCATGCATGGAAAAGTTTGAAAGGAATGAGAGTGTTTTTGATTGGAGATATGAATGGAAAAGGGGAATGTGAAGGTGGATGGAGTAGTTGGCGAGTGGGGTGTGCCTGCAGAAATGGATGAGAAAGGCAGTGCTCTACTGGACATTTGTGCAGGAAGGGGGATGGTGATAGCCAATAACCTCCTTAGACACAAAATGATCCACAGGTATATGTGGCGAGCAAAAAGAAGAGTGGGCGGTGAACTGAATGAATGGAAGGCAATGACTGATTATGTGTGTGTGGATGACAGAATGAGGTGTGTAATGGATGCAAGAGCATACAGAGGTGGGGGAGTGGACTTTCTGACCACCATGTGGTAGTGGTGAAAGTCAAGGTTCAAATACAGTGGAGGAACAGAATGAAGGAAGGACAAGAATAAGTAGTCCCTACAAGGAGGATAGAGATGTGGCAAGAGAACTGAAAAAAGGCAGAATATAAGAGAGAAGTGGAGAAGCGATTGGGTAAATATGATTTGGACCAGATGGGGGAAGTGGAAGGTGCGTGCAAGATATTCACAGAAGAAATCTGTGCAGCATGGAAGGTGGTGTGTTGGATTACGAGAAGACGAAAGGGGGTGCAAGGAACAGCATGGTGGAATGAAGAGGTAAGACAAGCTGTGGGCAAAAGAAGAAAGCATACCGGAATATTGAGTGGATGGGAAGCTTGGGCGTGGAGGAAGCTGAGAGATGGAAGAGAGAGTTATATGTAAAGAGGAAGAGAGTGAAAAGATTACTAAGAGAAAGCAAAAAAAGAGAATGGATGAGAAATTTGGAAGGAATCTCAGTGTAAAGAGGAGGGAATGTAAGAAAATGCTCTGGAAAGGGGTAAAGAGAGTTAGACAGGGTGATAAAGAAGCTAGTTGGGGGGTGAAAGATAAAAGTGGTAAATTGCTAGTAAAGAAGGGAGAAAAGGTGAGCAAATGCAGAAAACACTTTCAAGAACTGTTAATCATAGAGAATGACAGCGATGTAAGGATAAATGGCTGGGGAGTGGCTGGGGGAAGGAAGAAGGTGAGAAGAGAGGGAGAAATCATTAGGATCATAAGTAGTGGAAGCAATGAAGAAAGTCAAAATAGGGAAAGCCCTAGAGGAGTGTGGGGTGAAATGCTCAAGCATGGGAGAGAGATAGTAGTAGAATGGATATGGAAGGTATGCAGACTGGCCTGGGAGGATGGCAGAGTCCTGGAGGATTGGAAGTCAGGTATAATTATTTCCCTGTACAAAGAAAGGTAGGTGGGGGCGCTCACCATCCACTCACTCGATGTAGTGCTGCTCTCGGGTGTCTGTCCTTTCCTCTCCTCCATTCTTCTTTCCTTCCATCCTCTTCTGTCTTTCTTTCCTTCATTCTTTCCTCTTCCTTCTGCCTACAGGTGACTTTACACTCCCTCTTCTGTCATTCTTTCCTTCATTCTTTCCTCTTCCTTCTGCCTGTGAGTGACTCTACACTGAGTGACAAGCCAACAGGTTTCCTGTACACCAGGAAACCATTTACTACGCTGGGTGGTAACCATACAACTGAATTATGGCACATGGTGGTTTAGCGGGTAATGAAGGCAGTCCAATCAGATTAAGCCAGTGAAGGTTTATATCCAAGGGGTAGTTGGGGTTTATTACTCACGTAATGCCACTCAGGGATGAGTGAGGCTGGTCACTCTCATCCTAAATGTCAGGATCAACTTGCCTAGCCCAGGGCTCCTATGCTCCTCATGGGGCAACATAGGATTGGATGATGAATGAATGATGAAAAAAAAAAAAAAAAGGAAAAGGGGAAAAAGAAGTATGTGATAATCATAGAGGCATTTGCTTTCTTTGTGCAATAGGAAAAGTGTATGGTAGGATACTTAATGACAAAGTTAAGGAAATAACAGAGGAATTAGCTGGTGAAGGAGGTTTTAAAGAGGGAAGAGGTTGTGTAGATCAGATATTCATTCTTAGGTCTTTAGTAGAAAAGTTTCTAAAGAAGGGAAAGAAACTGTATGCAACCTTCATGGATTTGGAGAAAGCATATGACAGGGTGGATAGACAAGGAATGTGGAAAATAACAAGAATATGGGGAGTAAATGGGAAGCTGTTGAATGCCGTGAAGAGTATGTGTAAGGGGGCTATGGTTGCAGTGTGTGTGGATAGTGAATTGAGTGAATTTTTCTGTCTGAATGTTGGACTGAAACAGGGATGTGTCATGTCTCCATGGTTGTTCAATCCATATAAGGATGGAGTTATAAAAGAGATACAAGATAGGGCAGTGGATGTTGGGGCGGCATTAATTAGAGAGGGGAACATTTGGGAACTCCCTATACTGCTCCTGATGATACTGTACAGTATTGTTAAGTGAAGATGAAAGGGAACTGCATGGCTTAGTGAATGAGTTTGGAAGAGTGTGTAAGAAATGGAATCTAAAGGTGAATGTAGGAAAAAATAAAGTTACTGTCTTTGAGAGAAATGAAGTCACTGGATGTACAGTGATATTGGATGATGAGGAAATGAGAAAGTAAGTGCATATAAGTACTTGGGTAGTGTGATGAGTGAGTATGGAAATTTGGAGGGTGAAGTGCTTGAAGGGGTACAACAAGGAAGAAATGTTGCTGGTTCCTTGAAAGCAGTGATAAGAAACAGGAAAGTGAGCACAGAAGTAAACAAGTTGCTGCAGGACAGTATTGTGATATCAACTCTAACATATGGAAAAGAAGCTTGGACCTTGTTGGAAGGGACACAAGTCAAGAGTGAGAGCAGAGGGAATAAGTTATTTAAGAGATGCATGTGGAGTTACATGGAGAGACAGACTGACAAATTAGGAAGTGAAGGAGCATTGTGGTGTGGATGTGATAGAAAGCATTAAGAGAAATACACTGAGTTGGTTTGGCCAAGTGGAAAGGATGGAGTGTGAGAGACAAATGAGGGGAGTGTACAGTATGTGAGTGAGGTGGAGGGGGGGGAGAGGGAGGGGAAGATCAAGGATGGGATGGAGGGATGGTGTGGAGAGGTATATGAGAGACTGAGGCGTGAGCTGGGAGTACAGCAGTAAAATGGCGGGGGATCGGGCGACACTGAGGCGATTTATTTGTGGCCAAGCTTTACGGGATTAAGGCGTCTGGCAATATACAGATAGAGCTTGTCCTCTAAGCTCTTTTACCAATCTGTTTCTATAAAGTATTTCTTTAGGTCATGACAGTTGCCCTTTTTGTAGTTTTGGTTCCTTCTGTAACTTTCATTATCGCTAACTATATCAAATGATAACTGGAAATTGCAATTTAATATTGCATGGTCACTTTTGCCAAAAGAAGGGTGATACACTAGGTTTTGAATTTCATTTTCTTGCCTAGAAAATATAAGATCTAATAATGATGGTTCTTCTGGTCCTCTTTTTTGGTGTTTTCCTTTACATGTTGTGTTAGGAAAAACCCTACATAAGATCCAGGAGCTTTTGACCCAACTGCTTTCATAACTTCTTACATCTAGAGTATTTCAATTTATATTAGTGTTGAAATCTCTTGTCACTATAATTCTTTCAGATTTTTTTTTCATTCTGGGTAGTAGGGTTCGTAAACTCTAAATCGTACTTTCTGCCAATTTTTCATATTCACCTCTATCCCACGCGTTTGTCTTGGGTAGCATATATAAATTTGCCACCATTATTTTCCATTCAGATGTGACGATCTCTACTGCACTTAATTCTACTGTTGACAGTACATCTAGTTCTATTTCTCTGAATTTGAGTTTCTTCTTAGTTAATATCATAACTCCTCCCTTTTTTCAAATTTCTGTCTCTTCTCCATATACTGTATTCATCAAAACTTAGGGTGTCACTGGATATCCTTGGAGTTAATTTTGTTTCAGTTAGGCAAATAATATTAGGCTCATTTTCTCTGCTGTAATCTTTTCATCGTCATCATCATCATCATCATCCAGATCTTTCCCATCCTAGGGCAGGGTGAGGAGTAGCAATGTCCAGACAGTCCAAGTTTGCCCAGATAAATGGGCCAAGCTTCCATTCACTCATCATTCAAGCCCACAGAATCCTGGCTCCATCAGATAGGAGCAAAAATTTCACCACATAGTGTAGCTTCACATATACCTTCATGATAGTCAATCCGAACGTTGTCACATTAAAATGGGGTGTCAAATCCCTGGTCATGCATTTCTCTGCATTAAATTCATCCAGCCAGCTCGGTCTCTAGGTCAGTCCTTTAGCCTCATCAACTTTCATACCTCTCTTCCTGACACACTTATCCACCATATCCCTCCATCTCGTTCTTGGCCTACTTCGTCTCCTCCCTCCTTCAAATTCGCTCAGACATACCTTTTTCACCACTCTATTGTCATCCATTCTCTCTACATGACCAAACCATCTCAGCACACTCTCTTCGATTCTGGTGTCCACAGACTTCTTCGCTCTGCATCTTTCACGAATCACATTATTCCGCATCCTACCCACTGTCTGTACTTCACATACAGTCTTCTGCTCTCACTCTTGACTTTTCATTTTCATGCCACACCATAGTCTCACGTCCATATGTTAAAGTTGTCTAAACATGTGTGTGTGTATTTACCTAATTGTGATATACAGGAAATGAGCTACGCTCGTGGGGTCCCGTCTCTGTTTCTCAGTAAGTCAAATTTTCCCTTAAACTCGTTTAAGTTTTTAGACTGGACGATCTCTTTGTCCTGGCTATTCCACAGGTCTATGCATCTATTTCTTGATGTCCTTCGAGCAGCTTGGCTTCTTTAGTTTCATTCCGTGTCCTCTTGTTGATCTCTCATCCCACACAAACAGATTTTCTCTGTCAATTTTATCTACTCCCATCATGATCCTGAACACTGCAATCATGTCGCCCCTCTCTCTCCTTTCCTCTAACGAAGACAAATCCAGCCTTTCCAGCCTCTACCTGTATGGCAAATCTGCAAGACTGGGGACCATCTTGGTTGCTGTTTTGTTTTCTCTCAATATTGGTCCTTATGGTTGCTGTTCTTTGTATTCTCTCAATCTTGGTTATATCTTTCTTTCTGTGTGGGGACCACACTACTGCTGCATATTCTAACCTGGGCCGGATCATGGCCACTATAAATTTTTTCATCATCTCCTCATCCATGTAATGAAATGCCACTCTTATATTGGTCAAGAGTTTAAATGCCTCTCTCACAATCTTATTTATGTGTTTTTCAGGTGACAATCTATCCTGGACCAGCACTCCCAAATCTTTCTCTTCTCTCGCTTTTCTAATTGGTTCATTACCCATCAAATAATTCAATGATGGTCTTTTGGCACTTTTACCCATTTCCAATATTTTACATTTTTTTGCGTTGAATTTAATTTCCCACATCTGGCTCCAATCATGTTTTTTTTTTTTTTTTTTTATGTGTCCGACTCTGGGCATAGGCTTTACAGCCTGCTATCAAGGCCCAGCCGTCCTCCTATACCATACACCTCTACATGTCACCACTTCGGCGCTAACATCCACCGTCCATATTGAATACATGCTAGGGCTGTCTCATACAGGACTGGTGTATGGGTATTAGCGGGGTTATTTTTACAACATGTCGGCGGGTTTTCTGGTACATCAGTAAAGCCTGATTTAATGAAATTCAAATCCTTAAACTGTCCCCTGCCCCAGCAAGGATTCGAACCTGGGTCCCTCGGGACTGCACGCCAACTCTCTATCCAGATCCTCCTGCAGCATTTTACAGTCCTCTTCAACCTCTACCTTTCTCAAGATCTTTGCATCATCAGCAAAAAGGCTTGCGTAGCTGTTCACTCCATCTACCATATCATTTACATAAATCAAGAACATTACTCGTGCCAACACCGAGCCCCGTGGGACACCACTTGTTACTTCCCTCCATCCAGATGTCCTGTCCTTTATTACCGTCCTCATTTGTCTGTCACTCAAAAAGTCTCTCATCCATTCCAGGAGGCTTCCCTTCAGTCCTCCTATATGCTCTAATTTCCATAATAGTCTCTTGTGGGGTACCTTGTCGAAGGCCTTCTCCAGATCTAAATACACACAATCCACCCAACCGTCTCTCTCCTGTAGCAGGTCAATCGCCCTTGAGTAAAAGCTCAACAAGTTGGAAACACATGACCTCCCACTTCTGAATCCAAACTGACTATCAGTCAAAATATTCATCTCTTCCAGGTATTTTATCCATCTATCTTTCAGGATTCTCTCACACAATTTCGCAACCATGCTGGTTAGGGACACTGGTTAATAATTCAGGGGTTCTTCCTTGTTTCCTCCCTTATAGATTGGCACCAAATTTGCCCTCTTCCATTCCCGAGGCACTTTCCCCTCTTCCAAGGAGCACACAATTAAATTGTGAATCTTATCCGCCACTTGTTCTCTGCATTCCTTCAGTACCCAATTAGAGATTCCATCCAGTCCTGGGGCTTTCCTTACATCTTGAGTTCCCAGTAATTTATACACTTCCTGCACTTCCACTTTTATATCTTTTATCACTACATTTCTAATCACTCCCTCTCCTTCCACAAACTCCCTTTCCTTAGCAAAAACCGATTGGAAACATTTGTTCATTACTTCAGCTTGCATTACTGCATCCTTGTAGACCTCTCCCTCTACTTTCAGTTTGGTGATTCCTTCCCTTTGCTTCAATTTGCCATTAACAAATCTATAAAACAATTTGGGTTCATCCTTAGATTTGTCAATTATACATTTTTCAGAGTTCCTTTCTTCCTCTCTACGTATTCTTGTATATTCATTTCTAGTTCTTTTATATTCTTCCTTTGCTCTGATATTACCTCTCTTTCTCCATTTGTTCCATGCCATGTCCCTCTCTTTTTTCGCTATCATACACCTTCTATTAAACCACACCTTTTTCCCTGTTTTCTTTCCCACTTGCTCTTGGTACATGTTTTTCCACTCCCAAATTGTAGAGGTCTAAAAAGATATCCCACTTCCTCTGTATCTCTCTTGTTTCTCTGAATTTTCTCCAGTCCGCATTTTCAAAACATTTTCTCAATTCTGCAAAGTTTGTTTTCCCAAAGTTGTATCTTCCTTGCCTATAAAGCTCATCTCTTGGCACCACGTTCCCTGTTATCATCTGGAACTCAATGACCACATGATCACTTTTTCCTATAGGACACAGATAATTTAATGATTCAATTACATCAGGTTCTTTGGATAGTAGCAAATCTAATCTTGCTGGTGTGTCATCACCTCTGAATCGTGTCTCTTCTTTAACCCACTGTGTCATCACATTATTCATTGCTATATTTAACAATTTAGTGCCCCACGAATCTTCGCTGCCTCCTGAGTCCCATTCCTCCCAGTTCACCTCTTTACAATTAAAGTCACCCATTAGGATTATATTGTTGCTTTTCTCGATCACTTTCTGTAGATAACTAACCATGTCTGACAACATCTCCTGGTATTCATCGTCATTCCATGCTCTCGTCTTAGGGGGAACATATACCACTGCCATATCTCTCTTACCATTCTCCCCAGTTTCTAGTTTCAAATTTATGGCTTCGGCCCTGCCCTCTGCAATTTCCACAGTATCTACGTTTATGTTGTCCTTCACTGCTATCATCACTCCTCCTCCCGTTTTTTCTTTTCTGTCTCTTCTCCATAATTTGTATTTCCCACCTCCCATATGAATATCAATATCTTCTTTCAATTTAGTCTCTACAAAGCACATAACATCAGGCTCGTGTGCCCTCAAAAAATCATTGATTTCTAACCTTGCCGATATTAGTCCATCAATGTTTGTGTACGCCACTTTCAAACTTTTTTCATCGTTTTTTATTCTCTCGTCTCTCCTTCCTTCCGTCGGTACCACTTTCTCAATTTCTGGTCCATAACTCTCCAATAAAACTCTGTCTTCTCTTTCTCCGTTCGTTGTTCGTTTTTTATCTTTGCTTCCTTTACTAACTCCTTTAATTTAGCTCTTTCCTCTTCATTTGCATCTCTCCTAATCCAAACATTTTTAAACCCCTCTTTCTCTGACAATTTCCACGTTCTACTTATGATTTCATTCACTATTACTTGGGACTTAAACTTTACTTTCAAGGGCCTTGCCCCACCATCCTCGTACTTTCCTAACCTAAACACTTCTTCAATCTCTTCTTGGGCTTCATTGTTTCCTTCCATAACCACTGCTACTATTTCTTTAGCCTTGCTCAATTCCTCTCTCTCTCTTTCAGATCTTACTGTCATTCGTTTTTCTTTTATTCCTGAGATTATCACACATTTTTTCTTGTCTGCTACATCCCTGACCAAAGATTCTCTACTTCTTAGTACTCTAACCACTTCCTTCTCCACTTTTTCCTTACTTTGTTGTTCTATGATTTCCTTCAAATTTACATTTCCTTCCTCCTGTATTTTCTTCCATCCCTTATGTTGCTCCTTAATTTCCTGAATATGCTCATCTTGCCTCCTCGATTTTGATTCGTATTCATCTAGTTTACTTTTTATTCTGTCCCTTTCTTCTTCCAACCTCTTATTCTCCCTCTTCAGCTGTTTTATTTCATTTGATGCGGATTCGTTATTCGCCTTTAATTCTGTAACTTCTTTTTCTTGTTCCTCACTACGTGTGTTAACTTTTTCCAGACTATTCTGTAGGACTTTGATCTCTCTCTCTTGCTCTATGGTCCGTTCCTGCAGCTGCTTAATTACTTCCCATACCTTTTTTAACTCCTGGACATTCCTCTCCGCCATTTTCTCCACTCCTGCTACTCTTGTTTGTTGCAGCTTATCACTTCCTTTGCCTACATTTGGCTCGGTGAAGCCCACAAATTCCCCCTCGCCAGTTGTAAACAATCTTCCGTCTCTCTCCGCCATGATGCAACCATATGGAAACTTTCTTTTTCACTCTGTCTTGTATTTTTAGGGCCGAAACTTGCGTTTTTTTAAACTAATATCCGACGGGACCACCACTCACGCATTCAACCACATAATCACAATAGGCTATCTCCTTTTCGCTGCTAGTTCTGCGATTATTTCCCCTCGATCCAGGAGCAGCTCCGTCTCTCTCCCTCTGCGACCTGTGTGTGTGTGTGTGTGTGTGTGTGTTCTTACCTCATTCTTCTTACCTAATTGTATCTTTACAGGAATGAGTCAAGCTTGTACTGTCCCATGTCTTGAACCATTTTCATCATACATCTCCTTAAATTTATTAATTGTTTTAGCACACACTATTTCGTTCGGTACTGCATTCCACTGATCAATTGCCCTATTTGGAAAACTACATTTCCTACCATTTTTATCACCTCTCTTTTTAAGCAGTTTTTTGCTGTGTCTCTTGCCGATGCTTCCCCATAGGTTATATATTCCTTTATGTCTATTTTCTCCTTCCCTGATATGCATTTATATAGCATAATGATGTCTCCTCTTTTCCTTCTCTCCTGTAGTGTTGGCAGATTTAGTTTTTCTAGCCTTTCTTCATAATTTAGATCCCTTAAGCTTGGTACCCATCTTGTAGCAGCCCTTTGAACTTTTTCAATCCTATCTATGTGTTTCTTGAGATGGGGATTCCAGACTACTGATGCATACTCCAGGGTTGGTCTAATGAAGAATATTATTATCTTCCTCAACATGTCTTCATTTATGTATTTGAATGCTATTCTCATATTTGCAAGCAGTGTATACATGTTCCGTATCTTCTCATTTATGAGGTCAGCCGGAGATAGTATGTCATTGATAATCACACCGAAGTCCTTCTCTCTTTCTGATATGTACAGTGTTTTGCTTCCTAGCTTATATTCTCAATCTGGTCTTTTCCCACTTCTGCCAAACTTGATTACATGGCACTTGTCCACATTGAATTCCATTTGCCATTTATTACTCAACTCATGAAGTTTATTTAATTCATCTTGTAGTTCTTTACAAGAGTCTGTGTTAGTAATTCTCCTTTGTATTTTTGCATCATCCGCAAACATAAATAGCTTTCATTTCCTATATTACTAGCTATGTCATTTATGTACACTAAAAACATGACTGGTGCCAACACTGAGCCCTGTGGAACCCTGCTAGTCAGCTTCCTCCATGATGAGTAGTTTCCTCTTAGTACTGTTCTCATTTCCCTTTTCCTAAGAAAATCTTGCATCCAACAGTACAGTTTGCCTAGGATTCCTCCTTGATGGTACAGTTTCCATAAGAGTCGTTGGTGCGGTACTCTGTCAAATGCTTTCTTGAAATCTAGATAGGTAACGTCCACCCATCCTTCTCTTTTCTGTAGTGTTTCTGCAACTCTGTCATAGTAGCTTAATAGATTAGTAACACATGATTTTCCCTTTCTGAAACCAAACTGCCTTTCTGTTATCATATTGTGTTCTAGATAGTTTACCCAAACTTTTCATATCAGCTTTTCCAATATCTTCCTTACAACACTAGTTAGTGATACCAGCCGGTAGTTCAGTGGATTTTGTCTATTCCCTTTCTTGAATATGGGGACAATGTTTACTTTCTTCCAAATATCTGGTAGTTTACCTTGACCCAAGGATTCCTTAAATATTAAACATAACGGTCTACTTAACTCCTTTGCACATTCATGTAGAACCCAACATGAAATTTTGTCTGGACCATTTGCTTTTCCTTTGTCTAATTTACTTAACTCCTCCTGTATTCCTTTTTCTGATATTTGTATATCTGATAATACGTTTGGGCATGCATGTTCTGTATCATCCCACTCAAAATTATTTTCTTCTGTAAAAACTGATTGGAAATTTTTATTTAGTGCTTCACAAATATCTTCCTCTTGCGTACAGAGGTTCCCTTCATCCGTAATGGATTGTATTTTGTCTTTTACTTTGGTTTTGCTTCAAATGTAGCTGTAAAATAGCTTCGGTTGACCACTACTTTTGTTAATGATGTCCTTCTCAAACTGTTTATGGGCTTCTCTCCTTATTCTTGTGTATTCGTTTCTTGCCTGTTTATAGTTATTATATGCCCTCTCAATACTGTGTCTTCTGTATCTATTCCAAAACAAGTCTCTCTTTTCTTCTGATTTTCTACATTCTTTATTAAACCATTTCTTTATTGTCTTTTCTACTTCTTTGTGCCGAAGGATGTAAGTCTGGACTCCTATATCATAATGTTCACAGAACTTTCCTTATGTAACATTTAAATGTCCTCTAAGCTCTTTTCCCCAATCTATTTCTAAGAAGTATATCTTTTGGTCATGGTAGTTTCCCTTTTTATTGTTAAAACTCTTTTTGTAGCTTTTATTACTGTTAACTATGTCATATGCAATCTATCTATCTATATCTATTGCCAGACGCCTCAATCCTGCACGGGGTGGCCACAAACAAATCGCCTCCATGTCACTCTGTCCCCTGCCATTTCACTACCATGCTCCCAACTCACACCCTCCTCTCTCATATACCTCTCCACTCCATCCCTCCATCTCATCCTAGGCCTCCCCCTCCCTATCACCCCCTCCACCTCACTCACATACACTCTCCTCATCAGTCTTTCACTCTCCATCCTCTCCACATGCCCAAACCACCTTAACGTGCTTCTCCTAACGCTTCCCATCACGTCCTCAACCACACCACAATCCTAAAGTTATAATTTAATACTGAACGATCGCTTTTGTCGAATGAAGGGTGATACATAACACTGACGATATCATTATCTCGCCTAGTAAATATAAGATCTAGTACTGATGGTACATCTAGTCCTCTTTTTCTGGTGCTTTCTTGTACATGTTGTGTTAGGAAAAACTCCTGCACAAGGTCCAGGAGCTTTTGGTCCCAATAGCTTCTGGCTTTTTATATCTAGAGTATTCCAATTTATATTTGTATTAAAATCTCCAGATATTATAATTCTCTCATTTTTCTCTACCATTCTATGTAGTAATGCTCTTGAATTTTGAATTGTACTCTCTGCCAGGTCTTCATATTCACCTTTTTCCCAAATGTTAGATCTGGGTGGCATGTATAGATTTGCCACAATTATTTTCCCTTCAGACGTATTAATCTCTACTGTGATCAATTCTACCTGTGAGGGTATATCTAGTTCTATTTCTTTGACTTGCAGATTTTTCATTGTTAATATCATAATTCCTCCTCCTTTTTTTAAGTTCCTATCTCTTCTCCATATATTATATTCCTCTAGGTTTAGGGTATCGTTTGATATCCTTGATGTTAATTTTGTTTCAGTTAGGCAGATAATATGTGGTTGTTTTTCTTTAATATAATCATTCATTTCTATTAATTTAGATACCATTCCATCTACATTTAAGAGGAGTAGACTGTAGCACCAGTCGAGCAGGGCAGTACTCCCTAGGAGGATGGCAAGCTGATGACAGGGAGAGCTGGAGCTCCCGTTTCATCAGCCCTCAGGACTTGTTCCTGACGATCCCCCTTGCTGAACTTTTTCAGTGTCTCAGTAACACAGAGAGTAGACCAGCATGCTCTCCAGTACAAGTTTCTCCAACTGTCAACACCAAACTACATGCACGCTACACACTACACTTCCTTTTCAAATTTTTTTTTAAATGGCTAATGAAAATTGTGCCTCGGAGTCCCCAGGGGGGGGACCATAAATGCCCCCACCATCCGCCCCTCTCCCGGTGACGACTCTCGGAGCTGCCTGGAACCACTGTCTGACTTACTCCTTCTTCATTTCTGTAACATTCGCGGCCTTTCCTCTAACTTTCGCTCTGTTGAGCACCACCACTTCACCTCTAAACCTCACCTTCTCTTTCTTTCTGAGACTCAGCTGTATGAGACAACTGATAGCAAACCCTTTTCTGTATCCTCCTACTTTCTCTATTCTCATTTCAAAGCCAAAGGTGGCTGTTGTGTATATGTACGCAACGATCTATCTTGCTCTCGTGTTCCTGAACTTGATTCTTCTGAATTCTCTACTCTCTGGCTTTGGCTCTCCTGTCGTTCTCTGACTAAATATATCTGTGCAGTTTACTTATCTCCTAATTCTACTGACTATCAAAAATTCTTTGACTACCTTACTTCTACGATGGAACACATTCTATCCAATTCTCCTTTCTCTGAAATCCCCATTTTAGGAGATTTCAATGTTCACCACCACCTTTGGCTCTCCTCTCCTTTCACTGATCCACCTGGTGAACAAGCCTACATCTTTTCTATCCTTAATGACCTAGAGCAGCTTGTACAGCACCCACCCGTATCCCTGACCGCCTTGGAGAGAGTTCCAACATACTTGACCTTTTCCTAACAACTAATCCTTCTGCTTATACTGTTAATCTTTTCTCTCCGTTGGGCTCCTCCGATCATAACCTTATTACCTTAACCTGTCCTATTGCTCCAGTACGGCCTGTGGACCCTCCAAAGAAACGCCGCCTGTGGCACTTTGGAGCTACAGATTGGGAGGCCCTCAGGCAGTACTTCTTTGATTTTCCTTGGAATGATTATTGCTTCCATGGCCGGGAGCCGTCTGAGTGTGCCTTGCGCATTACGGAGGTTATTCTCTCGGGCATGGAAGCATACGTTCCTTTCTCATATCCTCTGACTAATGCAAGAAAGCCTTGGTTTAATCACGCTTGTTCTAATGCTGTCCGCAACAGAGAGAGGGCCTTTAAAAGGTACCGGAGCCAACCCACCCCTGAATCAAATCTTTTTTATATTTCTGCCCGGAATCGTGCTAAGTCTGTTCTTCGCTCTGCTAAAAATATTTCATCCGTGCTAAATGTTCCCAACTCTCCAACTCGAATTCTTCTCGCTCTTTTTGTCACCTTGCCAAAAACCTTTCTAACAACTTTACCTCATCGTCCTTCCCTCCTCTTTTCTACTCTGATGGTTCTGTAGCTATTTCTTCTACTGGTAAAACAGATCTCTTTGCTCAGACTTTCTCCTCCAATTCCACCTTAGACGATTCCGGTGCTGTTCCTCCATCACTTCAACCCTCAGACTTCAACATGACTGGCATTAAAATTTCTTCAGCTGATGTATTTTCTGCCATCACTAGCCTCAATATTAACAAGGCATATGGGCCTGATGGAGTCCCTCCTGCTGTCCTCAAAAACTGTGTTTCTGTGCTTACACCCTGCCTAGGTAAACTCTTTCGCCTTTGTCTCTCAACTTGTACCTTTCCTTCTTGCTGGAAGTTTGCTCTCATTCAGCCAGTCCCAAAGAAGGGTGACCATTTGCAATCCTCTAACTATCGTCCAATTGCTTTAACATCCTGTGTCTCAAAAGTTTTCGAATCAGTTCTTAACAGAAAAATTTTAAAGCACCTTTCCTGTCACAACCTTCTTTCTGATCATCAGTATGGGTTCCATCAGGGACGCTCCACTGGCGACCTTCTCACCTACCTTTCAGATTCCTGGTCATCCTCCTTTCTGGACTTTGGCGAAAGCTTTGCCATTGCACTTGACATCTCAAAGGCTTTCGATCGAGTCTGGCATAAATCTTTGATTTCCAAACTGCCCTCCTACGGTTTCTATCCTTCTATCTGTGACTTCATCTCTAGCTTCCTTTCTGGTCGTTCTATAGCTGCTGTTGTAGACGGCCATCGTTCTTCTCCTAGACCTATCAACAGTGGTGTTCCTCAGGGCTCTGTCCTATCACCAACTCTCTTTCTTTTATTCATTAATGACCTTCTAAGCTGTACATCTAACCCTATCCACTCATATGCTGATGATTCCACCCTTCACCTTTCCATTAGATATCCACAACGTCCATCTCAGCAGTTACTTCAGCAAACAAGGGATGAGGCTATGGCACACCTAATGTCTGACTTGGCTCGTATCTCTGATTGGGGTAAAAATGATCTTGTTATTTTTAATGCATCAAAAACTCAGTTCTTACACTTATCAACCCGACAAAATCTTCCTCAGGATTACCCACTAATGTTTAATAATGTCCAGCTCAGTCCTGCATCATCCTTGAACATGCTAGGGGTTTCATTCTCTCGGGATTTGTCTTGGAAAGAACATATTACATCTCTTGTGAAATCTGCTTCCAAGAGATTAGGTGTGCTAAGCCGATTCCAAACTTTCTTTACCCCTGCACAGTTGTTGACCCTGTACATGGGTTTTATTTGCCCGTGTATGGAGTACAACTCTCATGTGTGGGGAGGCTCCCCACATGCAGTTCTTCTCAATAGGGTGGAGTCAAAGGCTTTTCATCTCATTAACTCTCCTCCTCTTACTGATTCCCTTCAACCTTTGTCTCTTCGCCGCACTGTTGCTTCTTTATCTCTCTTCTATCGCTACTTCAATGGTCACTGTTCCTCTGAACTGTCTGCTTGCATCCCTCCACCTCTACGACGGGCACGTAGTACCCGTCTAGCAACAAACTCTCATCCCTTTTCTGTCCAACTCTCTAATGCAAGAGTTAACCGTTACTTCCAGTCCTTCATTTATGCAACTGGTCAACTCTGGAACTGTCTCCCTCTGTCTGTATTCCCTGCTTCCTATGATCTCCATTCTTTCAAACGCAGTGTGTCCAGGCATCTCGAAATGAATGGATCTTGAATTTGGCTCTCTTTTGTATTGTTTTTACTTTTTCTTGGAAGGAACAGTATGCGGGCCCTTGCCTTTGGTTCCTTCTTCCTTGCATTAAAAAAAAAAAAAAAATAACATATTTATCTTGTTTACATACTTGTCATGACTTGGGTCTACTACCTTCCTCCTTTTTATTCCCTCTTGTTTATGTACCACTTTCGTACCTGCAGTCCAATTACTTTGTAAAAAAAATGTACTTTTCTCTTCTTCTGATCTTTCCTCATTCCTTGTTTTTGCCTCCTCCCTCTTCTCTTTTAGCAAAACTAGTTTCCCTTGAGTTAGGCATCTTTGTATCCATTCATTTTTGAAATCCTCTTTTTCCATAAGTTTGTTTGCATTTTTCAAAATTTCCTCCACAGTGTTTACTCTCTGGAAGGTTACTTTCAGTGGCCTTGATTTACTTCTCTCGTATTTCCCTAGCCTTTTGTGTTCCTCTATGTCTTTACTACAGATTTCCTCTGATACTTCCTTCAATATGTTTTACATTTGCCATCTCCTTTTTGTCTCTCAAAATCTTATCTTTTATTTCCTCCTCTTCAATACCAGTGATTACTATAGATTTGTTGATGTCTGCTGAATCTCTGACCAGTTTTGGATTATTTTGAATTATTTTCTTTACTTCCTTTTTAATGCTCTTTTCTTCGACTTTTGCTTCTAAGTTTTTCTTTACTTTCACCATTTCAGCATATGTGGTTTCCACATCATTTTTGTAGATTTGCATTGCTTCATTCACCTGGGTTATCTTCTCCTCAATACCACCGTTATGATCTATCAGAGTGCTAGCCTGTCTAATTGTCTCTGTATAATTTTTGAACTCTTCCATAATACTCTCATGGATGACAACTGTGCTTGCCATTTCACTAATCTTCCTTCTGAGTGTACCAACCTCAATTAAAAGCTCATCTATTGTTGTGTCTTTCCTGTTAACTTCCTTTACTAATTTCTTATTTTCCTCCTCCTGCATGTGCAACTGCTTTTTTATTTCTTCCATTTCACTCTGAAATGCCTTCTCTAATTTGTCTACCCGTTCTACCAGCTTGAGGTGTGTCTCCATTTCCACCAGTTCTGGGTAGAAATCATCATCCTGCTTTTGTCTTCTTAGTGTAACAGGAAAAGTATATGGTAGATACTTATTGACAGAGTCAGCGAAATAACAGAGGAATTAGATGGAGAAGAACAGGGAGGTTTTAGGAAGGGAAGAGGTTGTGTAGATCAGATATTCATTCTTAAAGCTTTAGTGGAAAAGTTTCTAGAGAAGGGAAAGAAGTTGTATGCAGCCTTCATGGATTTGGAGAAAGCACATAACAGGGTGGATAGACAAGGATTGTGGAAAGTATTAAGAATATATGGAGTAGATGGGAAGTTGTTGAAGGCCATGAAGAGTATGCATGAGGGTGCTAGGGCTGCAGTGTGTGCGGATAGTGAAGAGTGAATTTTTCTATTTGAAGGTTGGATTGAAACAAGGATGTTTCATGTCTCCATGGTTGTTCATTCTGTATATGGATGGGGTTATAAAAGAAATACAAGGTAGGGCAGTGTATGTTGAAGCAATCCTAATGAGAGAGGGCAGTGTTTGGAAACTCCCTGTACTGTTGTTTGCAAATGATACTGTGCTGTTAATTGAAGAAGAAGGGGAGCTGCAAGGCTTGGTGGATGAGCTTGGGAGAGTGTGTGGGGAGTAGGGTCTAGGGGTTGATGTGGGGAGGAGTGGGGTTGTGGTCTTCGAGAGGGGTGGGGTCAGTGGGTGTGCAGTGGGGTTGGATTGGGGGGGAGGGGGAATGGGGAATGTGAGTGGATTTGGTTGCCTGAGTGGTGTGATGAGTGGAGGTGGAGGTTTGGGGGTTGGGGTGCTTAGGAGGGTGCAGTGAGGGGGGGGGGGGGGTGAGGCCTTGGGGGGGGGGGGGGAAGGGGGGTGGGTGGATGGGTGTGGAGGTGGAGAGGCTGCTGCGTGACGGTGTTGTGATGCCGACTCTGGCTCGGGGTGTGGGGTTTGGACCTTGTTGGATGGACAGAAGTCGGGAGTGGGAACGGTGGAGGAGAGTTGTTTGGGCGGAGCATGTGTCACGTGCAGGGGCAGACTGGCGGGTGGGCGGGGGGAGCATTGTAGTGTGGGTGTGGGTGTGGGTGTGGTGAGGGTGTTGGGAGAGGTATGCTGGGGTGGTTTGGCTGTGTGGAGGGGATGGAGACAAGAGGCTGGTGGGGGGTAATGTGTTTGGGTGGGGTGGGGGGGGGGAGGGGGGCTGGGGGTGGGGGGGGGGGGGGGGGGGGGGGGACATGGAGGCGATTTGTTTGTGATTGCCCCTTGTGGGATTGAGGCATCTGGCAATAAATAGACAGACAGATATTAACCCCTAACCTCTGACTGACTTGAATGGATGTCATGAATCAGGGCGCGGAGCGCCGCCGGCTGACGTGATGTACTGCACTCACCTTCCTGCCACCCTTTGAGCGCTCGACCATTTTCTACGATACCTACCAAGTAGGTAGGCCCCCCCCAGGTGCGCCGCGGCTGCACGGTTCAGTCTGTACGTGGCAGTGGTAGCGTGAGGTGCCATTTCTTCTTCCTCGACGTCATCTGATTCCGTCGCACCACGTGGGGGGCTAATCGCCTCATCAACCCCCACGAAAGTTAAGCCCTTAGTACCAGCCAAAGGTCTAAGTGACAGTGCTATATAATGTACCTTGGACGACACTGTATCATCATGTACACTCAGCAAGAGTACGTCCTCCGAGGAGAGGAAAAGTTACCACGTTGAGAGTGAGCTCTCTCGCCCTCCAACCCCTACCCACTCTCCGACACCAAAGCAGCCTCTAAGACTTCTCCAGGAGGAGGGAAGAGCCAATGAGAGCAACGATTTCAATGAGGAGGAGGCGATAGATGACCCAGAACATCGGGAAGGTGTCCGCAGATCTGGCAGTCATCTGCGGAATAAACGTCACAGAGCCGTTCCCCCCACAGTCTAACTGCCTGCTTCCCAGTGCATCATCGTCCAGTGCTCCCCAACACCTCAGCCTAGCACCTCCAGGCCTGCACCTCCACAATCGGGACCTTCAGGTGTGGTAATTTCCACTCGGGCCCCACATGGAGATATGCAGCACCGAGCGTCTCCCCCGGAAAGTTTCATGTCAGGTGAGTCATCACTCGCTTACTCCCCCACCTCTCCCTTCCCCCTGCCCGTGGGCATGCACAAGTGATCTGGAAACGTCCTGGACTGCTAGATGGCCGGCTCTACCCCGTGTGGGAAGAGTTGATATATTTGTGTGGGAGGATGGTGTCCAGGAGGATGAGCTTCCCCCCATGCCCTGGACTATTAGCAGTCTCTTCAAGGCAATATTCACGACAGCAATAATTCAGTACCTGGTGAATGAGATAAATTTCCACCAGGCCATGTGTGTGCGCTGGCAAGAGCATGCACATGTGTGATTGGACACCTGTACTAGTGGGGAGATGTTTGTCGCTTGCCCTGACCACACTGATGACGCACGTTACAAGGCATGTGCTACATGACCACTGGGTGGTGGATGAACTTGTGGGCACACCTGTCTTCGGCAAGGTGGAAGCGGTGACTCAATCGGTAGAGAGGTGGCCTGCAGTATTAACGGACCCAGGTTCTAATCCCTGGTGGGGCAGGGAACAGTTTAAGGATTTGAATTTCATTAAATCAGGCTTTACTGATCTACTAGAAGACCCGCTAACATGTTGTAAAAATGCCCCCGCTAATACCAATACACCAGTCCTGTATGAGACAGTCTTAGCATGTATTCAATATGGACGATGGATGTTAGCACCAAAATGGTGACATGTAGAGGAATATGGTATGTAGGAGGACTGCTGGGCCTTAATAGCAGGCTGTGAAGCCTATGCCCCGAGTCAGACACATTTAAAAAAAAAAAAAAGTATACAGCCCATGATCGTTACCTGGCCATCCTGAGGTTCCTTCACTTTAACAGAAATTATGGGCCTGCACCGAATGATATGTCATGGAAAATAAGGTCAATCTTTACCATGCTCAAGGAATCATTTGCCAGTGTTTTCCGTCCATTCCAGAGAGAGGTTATTGAAAGTCGCTGGTGTTATTCAGGGTCAGGCTGGCATTTATTCAGTATGTGCCATCAAATGTCACTGATTTGGCCTCAAATTCTTTGTGCTTTGCGACTGTAAAACTGGATTTGTTCTGGATGTGATAGTTTACTCGGCAACAGACAGTGATATATCTAGCGATGATCCTCAAGGGTTCTCTGCATCAGTAGCGAAAGTGCTGATGGAAACGTATTTCAACAGGCACCACATTCTGTATACCAATGATTATTACACTGCCCAAGCGTTGACAAAGTATTTGCTTGACCATGGTACTGGGTCCTGTGGAACTGTTAGGGCCAGCAGAAAGAAGTTCCCAGTATTTTCGGTAAATACTGAGAAAGGAGCCCTTCTGACCAAGAAATGTGGCAACATGTTAGCCCTTCTCTGGCATGACAAAGGTTAACATGTTGTCTACAGTACATAAGAGTGTGCTGCAAGAAACTGGGAAAACTCACTATGTACAGGACCGGGGAACCCGTGGTAAAGCCTGATGCTATCAACAATTACAATATCAACATACAGCTTGTTGATAAATAGGATATGCAAATTGGTGAGGTCGATTGCCTACATAAGTCCTGCAGGTGGTACAAGAAGGCGTTCATACACCTTTTTGATATTGCCGTCCTGAACAATTTCATACTGTTCAAGAAGCTCGTTAGTAGACTTCTCTCTCTCTACGAGAGTTTGAGAGACAGCTGGCACGCGAACTCCTTGGGGAATATTCAACTGTTCAGGTGACAGGCGCTAGGTGGGGGATGGTGGCTACAGTGGACAGGCTCAGCTGTGCAGAGTATTTCCGGAGACACAAGATCGTGGAGACTGGCCGTACCACAGCAGGTCGTCTGGCCTACAGAAAGTGTCACGTCTGCCACATCACCAAACACTGTCTCCCAGCACGAAAAGAGACCTCATACCAATGTGCAGAGTGCAAGGGCCCCCTATGCCCTAAATGTTTCTCAGATTATCACTCCGAGTGTGAATACCGAGCATGTGTGTGGGAAACTGTAAATATTGTACAGAGATGCAAAAGTTTTGTGTAATTTCACATATGAGTGAAATGTTCTATATTATAAATGATTTACAGTAAATGCTATGATATGTGATTTATAAAAAGTTATACAAGTGCAATGAAAAAAAGTGAAAATGCTTATGGGAAACTGATAGAAAATTATTGGAAATACCTTGAGTCAGCCTACCTGTTACCTGAAAGAAAATCAGTTGTGAGCGTGACACAGAGAAAAATACCCACAAGAAAATTATTTCACTCGATACTCTGTTAAATTGTGCAGAAAATGAGCATCAGTGTAACCTACCCGTTACCTGAAAGAAAACCATATGTGAGTGGGCCAGAAGAAAAATCACCTGGTTGGCTATAACTAAATTATTCCACTCAATACTCAGATGAATTTTGCCGAATATGAGTATCAGTTTATTTGTGATGGGAAGTACAAATAATGTAAGTTGTGTAAAACATTTATATGATTTTCACGACAACCTGACTAGTACAAAGCAGTCTGATTTATAGTACAAATAATTACCTCTTACTGAATGATAATGTGTGAAATAGCCACAGCATTTACTTGGCAAAGTGCAATTACCTGTAATCGAGATATCAAGTGCAATTCTAAGTTTCGTAGTAAAAGGAAAATATTATGGTTGATGGAAGAAGTGAATACAGAAAAACAATGAGATATTTACTTTCCCAGATAAAACAAAAGTGATGATGAGAGAGTGTTTCTGATTGGAGATATGAATGGAAAAGTAGCGAATGAGAAGGTGGATGGAGTGGTTGGTGAGTGGGGTGTGCCTGCAGAGATGGATGAGAATGGCAGTGCTTTAGTGGACATTTGTGCGGGGAGGGGGTTGGTGATAGCCAATACCCTCTTCAGGCACAAAATGATCCATAGGTATACATGGCGAGTGGTGAGAAGAGAGGACGGGGGAATGAATGAACGGAAGGCAATGATTGACTATGTGTGTGTGGATGAAAGGATGAGAAGATGTATAATGGATGCAAGAGTATATAGAGGTTGGGGGAGTGGACTTTCTGACCACCACTTGGTGGTGGCCAGAATCAGAATCCAAACAAGATGGAGGAAGAGAAGAAGGGAAAGACAGGAGGAAGTATTTGTTACAAGGAGGGTAGAAAAGTTACAAGAGGATGGAATAAAGGCCGAATATAGAAGGGAAGTGGAGGAACGATTGGGTAAATATAGATTGGAGCAGATGGGGGACATGGAGGGTGTGTGCAAGGTATTCAGAGAAGAAATCTGTGCAGTATGTGAGGTGGTGTGTGGGGTGAAGAGGAGACGAAAGGGGGTTCAGGGAACAGCATGGTGGACCGAAGAGGTGAGAGAGGCTGTGGCACAAAAGAAGAAAGCATATAATGAGTGGATGAGAAACAGGGGCAACGAAGAAGCTGAGAGACGGACGAGAGAGTTATATGTAGTGAGGAGGAGAGAGGTGAAAAGATTAGTAAGAGAGAGTAAGAAGAGAGTGGATGAGAAATTTGGAAGGAATTTGAGTGCAAAGTGGAGGGAATGTAAGAAAATGTTCTGGAAGGAGGTAAAGAGAGCTAGACAGGGTGCCAACGAAGGCAGTGGGGGTGTGAAAGATAAAAATGGTAGATTACTAGTGGAGAAGGGAGAAAAAGTAAACAGATGTAGAGAACACTTCAATGAACTGTTGAACATAGAGAATGAAAGTAATGCAAGTATAAGTGGCTGGGGAATGGCAGGGAGAAGGAGGGTTGTGAGAAGAGAGGAAGAAATCACCAGGATGGAAGTGGTGGAAGCAATGAAGAAAGTTAAAATGGGGAAAGCCCCAGGAATTGATGGAGTGTGTGGTGAAATGCTGAAGCATGGGGGAGAGATAGTAATAGAATGGATGTGGAAGGTGTGCAGACTGGCTTGGGAGGAGGGTAGAGTCCCGGAGGATTGGAAGTCAGGTATAATTATTCCTCTGTACAAAGGAAAAGGGGAAAGAGCAGTGTGTGGTAATCATAGGGGCATTTGCCTTCTCAGTGTAATAGGAAAAGTATATGGTAGGATACTTATTGACAGAGTTAGGGAAATTACTGAGGAATTAGTTGGAGAAGAACAAGGAGGTTTTAGGAAGGGAAGAGGTTGTGTAGACCAGATATTCATTCTTAGATCCGTAGTGGAAAAGTTTCTAGAGAAGGGCAAGAAGTTGTATGCAGCCTTCATGGATCTGGAGAAAGCATATGACAGGGTGGATAGACAAGGTTTGTGGAAGGTATTAAGAATATATGGAGTAGATGGGAAGTTGTTGAAGGCAGTGAAGAGTATGTATGAGGGTGCTAAGGCTGCAGTGCGTGTGGATGGCAAACTGAGTGTATCTTTCCATTTGAAGGTTGGATTGAAACAAGGATGTGTCATGTCTCCATGGTTGTTCAATCCGTATATGGATGGGGTTATAAAAGAGATACAAGGTCGGGCAGTGGATGTTGGAGCGGCCCTAGTGAGAGAGGGCAGTGTTTGGAAACTACCTGTACTGTTGTTTGCAGATGATACTGTGTTGTTGAGTGAAGACGAAGGGGAGCTGCAAGGCTTGGTAGATGAGTTTGGGAGAGTGTGTAAGAAACGGAATCTAAAGGTGAATGTGGGGAAGAGTAAAGTGATGTTCTTCGAGAGAAGTGAAGCCAGTGAGTGTACAGTGAGATTGGATGGGAAGGAAATGGAGAATGTGAGTGAATTTAAGTACTTGGGCAGTGTGATGAGTAAGGATGGTAGTCTGGAGGGTGAAGTGCTCGAAAGGGTACAGCAGGGAAGGAAGGATGCTGGTTCGTTGAAAGCAGTGATAAGAAACAGGCAGGTGAGCATGGAAGTGAAAAAGTTGTTACATGACAGTATTGTGATACCAACTCTGACATATGGAAGTGAAGCTTGGACCCTGTTGGAAGGACAGAAGTCAAGAGTGAGAGCAGTGGAAATGAGTTATTTGAGAGGAGCATGTTGAGTCACATGGAGAGACAGACTAACAAATGAGGAAGTAAAGGAGCGTTGTGGTGTGCTTGAGGACGTGATGGGAAGCGTTAGGAGAAACACTTTAAGGTGGTTTGGGCATGTGGAGAGGATGGAGGGTGAAGGAGGCCAAGGATGAGATGGAGGGATGGAGTGGAGAGGTATATGAGAGAGGGGGGTGTGAGTTGGGAGCGTGGTAGTGAAATGGCAGGGGACAGAGTGACATGTTTGTGGCCACCCCGTTCGGGATTGAGGCGTCTGGCAATAGATAGATAGATGATATCTAGGGTTAGTGGCAGTACAATCAGAGGAGTGGGAGAATGGCCATGTGCAGATTGCCACAGAGGTGGGGGAAGTAATTCCATCTTGTGCAGTGTTTGTGATAAATGGGTGCACAAGAGATGTAGTGGTATTAGAGATAGACTGCAAGATAATGCTGATTTTATGTGTGCGGCGTGTCGGAGAAAGCAGGTGGATATTGTTAGGCATGAAAGGATTGAACTTGCTGGTGAGTATCTTGAATGTGTGGAAGAGTTTTGTTATTTGGGAGACATGTTATGTGCCGGAGGTAGGGCTGGAGCTAGCTCGGTTGCTAGGGTGAGGAGTGGTTGGAAGAAGTTCAGGGAGCTGTTGCCTCTCCTGACATTGAGAGGAGGCTAAGGGGTCTTTGTATGCAGCATGCATTTGGAGTGTGATGCTGTATGGTAGTGAGACCTGGGCAGTAAAGGAAGAGGATATTCGCAGGCTTAAACATACAGAAATGACAATGATTAGGTGGATGAGCAGTGTGTCCCTGCGTGCAAGGCCTGGGAGGGGGGGGCGGGGGGGTTACGATCAAAGAGTTGAGAGGTAGGATGGGACTGGAGTGTATTGGTGTAGTGATGGGGAGAGGTAGGCTGAGGTGGTTTGATCATGTGGAGAGGATAGGAGATAATAATTGGGTGCAGAGGGTGAGAAGTGTTAATACTGGGGGAGGGGTTGTGAGGGGCAGACCGAGAAAGACATGGGACGAGGTCATTAAGTGTGACCTCAGGGTAAAGGGACTAAACAGGGAGGCTGCCAAAGATCGAGCAGCAAGGAAAGCCTCCATTAGGTGATCAGGGCCGACGCATGCAAGCATGTTGGAGCCTTCAAAAATGGAAAACGAAAATGAAACACACCTGCGGGGAATATTGGCATGATGGAATGAACGGTTTACCTTTAGGGAAGCCACATGAACCAGATGATGACTCATACTTACGGCAGTGAGTAAGGAGAAGTAGAAAAAACGAGTGGAATCTTCCACATCCAAGGCCGCACGAGCAGTGTTACAATCACCACTCCAGTCAGTGCTGCCAATGCTAGCCACTGCGGCCAAGGCCATGGCCGGTGGCGCGCACTCAGATCCGCACTCCAAAACGTGAAAAACCACTCACCTTCAACTCATCCTTACTCACCTAGGGACCTCAGGATACTTTCATTGGATAGAGGAAGAGTTGGTGAGTCTTATGAGATTTTATCTGCCTCTCTAGCTAAAATAGTTTAGGAGATATGAAGGTTGGAAATTAGGGTAATTTTGTCAAAATCTCGGAACTCCCCCGTAAAGAGTGAGCGACGGCCGGGAGGCCCTGGCGGCTGAGGGTTAATGAAGTTGTCAGAGAGTGTAACTTGCATATCAGAAATCTGTACTCTGAGAGAATTCCTGAATAAACATTGCCTCTTAACACTGGTCCATGCAGTGGTCTTGTCTCGAACTGATAATTGTCATTCACTGTGGACTGGTCTTCCAAATAATACTGTATACTGACAAAGGTTCAGTCTGTGTTGAACAAGGCAGCATGGCTCATCTTTGGTCTCCCCCCGAGAACCTCGACTACCATGCACTGGTTACCAGTAAAAGCTACAATTGAATTTAAACTGTGTCTTATTACATTCAAGGTTCTTAACTTTGGTGAACAGAAGTATCTTGCTGAATTGTTAAAACTCCCACCGGCACACCCAGGTGTGATGTTATGGAGTGAAGATGGTTCCTTGCATTGACGAGCCTGGAGCCATTCACCAGTCATCTTTATCTTTTTTTGTGTATAAAGCCTCAAGATTACAGTATATACTAGAGTGCCACTGTCCATGAGACAACTCTCTTCTGTTGAAACCTTTAAGAGACAGCTGAAAGCCTTTTTTTTTTTTTTAAATGCTATAACCTGGAGAGAGGTACTATGATGGATGATTATAAGGTTTAATTAGTGCCACTTTCATAATTTTTTTACTGAGGAAAACTGTATTGTATATGAGAGATGTCACAATTCTTATAATTGTAATTATCATCATCATCATCATCCGGACCTCGTTTCCCACCTTAGGGCAGGGTGAGTAGAAATGTCCAGACAACCCAAATTTGCCCAATCCAATGGGCCACGCTTCCATTCACTCACCATTCAAGCCCCTGGAATCCTGGCTGTATCTGATACTCCAAAAATATTCACCACATTCTGTAGCTTCGCACAGACGTATCCGATAGTCAGTCCGGATGCTGTCACGTTAAAAAGGGGTGCCAAATCCCTGCATGCTTCTCCTCACAATACAGTAGAGTCGTGATTTAAGACCAAACGAAACAACGATCTTACAATAACACAAACATTCAATTTCTCCTACAATTATATAACAACACAGTAATAAAACTCAAATGCGCGAGAGAAACTGTGGGAAGTGGGTGTTTTGGTACTGGATTTCCAGATACAGCTCAAGTGTTACGCTTTTGTCAGTCACTGATTGGTTTCCTTGACCCGACCCGACCCACGTGACCCCCACATCACCTGCCACAACCTGCTCAGCCCTCCTGCCTACCTCAGTTTTGTGTGAATGGTCACTGTGATGAGAAATTTATTTGCTTATTTCCTTGCCCCTCATTTCCTCTCAGGACTCTGAGCAAATGGTTCCAAACTAACTTTAGTGATGCCTAAGCACCCTGAAAGTGTTATGAACACAAAAAAAGCATTTATTCTAAATGAAAATGTAAAATTGTTGGACAAAGTAGCCTGTGGTGATGGAGCTTAAATGCAAATGATCTGACAGATAAAATGAGTTGGGATGTTTACGATGTGGATAGTTTTCTTTGTTGGAAAAAAAAGTTAATGATGAAGGAGCAGTAAAATTCATATTTTTTATTTTTATTTTTTTTTTATGCATGGAAGAAGGAACCAAAGGCCACGGGCCTGCAAACTGTTCCTTCCAAGAAAAAGCAAAAAACAGTACAAAAGAGAGCCAAATTCAAGATCCATTCAATTCGAGATGCCTGGACACACTGCGTTTGAAAGACTGGAGATCATAGGAAGTAGGAAATACAGACAGAGGGAGACAGTTCCAGAGTCGACCAGTTGCATAAATAAAAGACTGGGAGTAACGGTTAACTCTTGCATTAGAGAGTTGAACAGAAAAGGGATGAGAGTTTGTTGCTAGACGGGTACTACGTGCCCGTTGTAGAGGTGGAGGGATGCAAGCAGACAGTTCAGAGGAACAGTGACCATTGAAGTAGCGATAGAAGAGAGATAAAGATGCAACAGTGCGGCGAAGAGACAATGGTTGAAGGGAATCAGTAAGAGGAGGAGAGTTAATGAGACGAAAAGCCTTTGACTCCACCCTATTGAGAAGAGCTGCATGTGGGGAGCCTCCCCACACATGAGAGTTGTACTCCATACACGGGCGAATAAAACCCGTGTACAAGGTCAACAACTGTGCAGGGGTAAAGAAAGTACGGAATCGGCTTAGCACACCTAATCTCTTGGAAGCAGATTTCACAAGAGATGTAATATGTTCTTTCCAAGACAAATCCTGAGAGAATGAAACCCCAAGCATGTTCAAGGATGATGCAGGACATAACTGTTCATTATTAAACATTAGTGGGTAATCCTGAGGAAGATTTTGTCGGGTTGATA
>JAGKTI010003649.1:38398-55931 GCA_018397915.1 Birgus latro
TTGTGGTGTGGTTGAGGACGTGATGGGAAGCGTTAGGAGAAACACGTTAAGGTGGTTTGGGCATGTGGAGAGGATGGAGAGTGAAAGATTGACGAGGAGAGTGTATGTGAGTGAGGTGGAGGGGGCGAGAGGCAGGGGGAGGCCGAGGATGAGATGGAGGGATGGAGTGGAGAGGTATATGAGAGAGGGGGGTGTGAGTTGGGAGCATGGTGGTGAAATGGCAGGGGACAGAGTGACATGGAGGCGATTTGTTTGTGGCCACCCCGTTCGGGATTGAGGCGTCTGGCAATAGATAGATAGATAGTATTTAGAGGAAAAGTTTCTAGAGAAGGGAAAGAAGTTGTATGGGTCCTTCATGGATTTGGAGAAATCATATGACAAGGTGGATCGAAAAGGAATGTGGAAAGTATTAAGAATATATGGAGTAAATGGGAAGTTGCTGAATCCCATGAAGAGTATATATGAGGGTGCTAAGGCTGCAGTGCATGTGGACAGTGAACTGAGAATTTTTCCATTTCAAGGTTGGATTGAAACAGGAATGTGTCATGTCTCCATGGTTGTTCAGTCTGTATATGGATGGGGTTATAAAAGAGATACAAGGCAGGGCAGTGGATGCTGGAGCGGCCCTAACGAGAGTGGGCGTTGTTTGTGAACTCCCTGAACTGTTGTCTGCTGATGACACAGTCTGTTAAGTGAGACGAAAGGGAGCTGCAAGGTTGGTGAATGAGTTTGGGGAAGTGTTTAAGAATCGGAATCTAAAGGTGAATGTAGGGAATGGTAAAGTTATGGTCTTCGAGAGAAGTCAGTGAATGTACAGAGAGGTTGGATGATAAGGAAATGAAAAATGTGAGTGCATTTGAGTATTTGAGTAGTGTGATGAGTAAGGATGGAAGTTTAGAGAGTGAAGTAGTGCTTGAAAGGGTTCAGCGAGGATGAAAAGTTGCTGGTTCTTTGAAAGCAGTGATAAGAAATAGGGAAGTGAGAATGGAATTGAAAAAGTTACTCCATTACTGCATGACAGAATTGTGATACCAACTCTTATGAATGGAAGTGAAGCTTGGACCTTGTTGGAGGGACACGAGTGAGAGAAGTGGAAATGAGTTATTTAAGAGGAGCATGTGCAGTTACATGGAGAGACAGACTGACAAATGAGGAAGTGAAGGAGCATTGTGGTTTGGATGTGGATGTCATAGGAAGCAATAGATGAAACACACTGGGGTGGTTTGGCCATGCGGAGAGGATGGAGAGCAAGAGACTGATGAGAAGAGTGTATGTGAGTGAGGCGGAGGAGGGGAGGGGGAGGGCAGGAGACCAAGGATGAGATGGAGGGATGGTATGGAGAGGTATATGAAAGAGGTGGGGTGTGAGCTGGGAGCAGGGCAGTGAAATGGCAGGGGACAGGGTGACATGGAGGCTATTTATTTGTGGCCAACCCTTATGGGATTAAGGCATCTGGCAATAGACAGAAAAGTATTGTATAATTATACTGTATAATTATAGTGATTTCTTTCCATTTGATTATGTTTGCACACCGCTTGAAAAACTAGTAAGAGGGGCAACTTTCATGAGCTGTCATATAATTTTGCTATCCCCTTAGTCAGGTAGGTGATACATAATAAACAAGAGGAAAATACACAAAAAGTAAAAATCTGAAGACACGGTGGTGCTCTACAATACTAGTGACTATACAGTGCTGTATATGAATATAAAGTATTAGAAATTCTGAACCTAGCATACCTCCTTGTGAATACACGAGGGGAAGTCGGGGGGCTATGCAGAGGTACAGATTTGGAAGGTGAGGGAGGATGCCAACCAGCGATGACTGACCTCCTGCTTCAATTCCTTCACTGGACAAGTGGTACAACAGCCAGTTGCTCATCACACTGGTTGCAGAAGAGTGCATTGTAGAGGAAACATAATTGGAATGCAAAACAGTTACTGCCTAACACAGTTAAATAACAGATGACAAGAAGTACCAACAGTGTAGTAACAGGATGAACCTGGTATTATTCTGTTGCCAACCAGTACAATATTTTGTGTCTTCATCTCATTATGATGTGCATGTTTTAAGACTTACACTGGCCAAGAGAACAAGTATACTGATGATAAACCGGCAATCTGCCTAAACTCACTAAATTATAACAATAACACAAAAAAGAAAACATTGTATCATTCACATACAGAAAGTGTTGACTACATTATCAAGAGGTTTCATGCAGATTAGGGTCATCATCATCATCATCATCATCACCCCACCTCTTTTTTTTATACCCTACTCACTAGTGGGATGAGGTAGGATCCAGACAGGATGAAAAAAGAAATGCAGGATAGTAGGCAAATGAATAAACAGCATGCCCAGTGAAAAGGGCTACACACTCATTCACTTAAGAATCTTTTTTTGACCCTTCAGGAGCATAAGGGCCTATGGCTAAGCTACTTGGTCCCAACAGTTAGGTCAGGGTGATCAGTTTCACTTGCCCTTGAATGGTATCATGTATGCAAAAAATTCCAATCCCCCCTCTGATGTAATCCATTGTGGGTCCCATCTGTTTGCAGAACCTTAGGCCACAAAAAAACCAGCATCATTAGTGATACGATTACCATGTACCAAAGTACTATAAAGTTTACAGGGTTAAATAACCATTTTGCTTGTTAATTAGTGTGGTGTCACCTGAAAGCAGCACTACAATAAATGAGTGGATGGAAGGCATCCCCACTTACAACTGCAGGAAAAGTGTTTGGTTCAGCTGTTTCATTGTGCACACCACCTATACGGGGGAAAAAAAAAAAAAGACATGCCACACAACCCACACACTTGCCACTTTTGCCAGGCATCAAAGAACCAACCAACATATTGCAATGGACTTTGCCCATGGAGGGACCAATCACAAGATTTCCCAGATGCCTGATTTTCCAGTGATACTGTACAAAAAACCAACCAGCAGGTAGCATCAAGATACATCTGGACACTGAAGAGCAGAAGGCACTTTCCTTTACTGCTCAAAGTGCACCCCAAATGATAAACTGCCCATTTAATGCTATCTCACAAGGAACAAGGCTTCACTCCAAGGACTGGACCTGGAGCAGTGGCATCTTCGCCGTGGGTCTACCTCCCAGAGGCTGTCAAAGCAGAGGAGGAGGACAGCATAGGGGCCAAACCATCACAAACCCCCTCGACCCCTCATGGGGCCCGAGAACCTGAGAGTGGCTTCAGTCGCCTGGGCAACACATACAACAACACTGTTTTTTTCTACACCGAGAAATGACTCCCTGGCAGTCATTTCTTGAAGACTTCTTCTAGCTGGTGACATTGAGAGCAATCCAGGACCCATCAACAAGTTCACATGTCCAGCATGCTCAAAACTATCACTTCGTGCAGACAGACGAAGGGTTCAGTTCAGTGAAATGCCGGCAAGAAATGGACCCATTTCACCCGCACAACACTTGCATCCAGAGAATATTACACAAACACCTGGACCTGCACCTTATGCTCTTTCCCCACACCCACTAAGCCCCCCACCAACCCCGTTCATACTTCCTCCACACCTCCTCAGTCTAACCCACTGATCCATCCCTCACCATCCAATCTCCGAACCCCTCCCATTCCAACCCAATCTTATTCACCCTAAGCCTTATCTCCATCATAACTTTCCCCTACCCCTTCCCCCTCCCCCATGCTGCAGCACCCAAAACACATCAGACACACAACATAAACATTCTTCAAATAAACAGAGATGGCATAAACACCAAAAAAACAAGCACTCACACAATTCAACAAACAACAAAACATACACACTGCCATCTCACAAGAAACAAAATTACACAGAACACAAAAAACTACACTTCATAATTTCGCCACCATTAGACAAGACAGGGCCGAAGGCAGTGGTGGTGGACTCAACACCCTGGTACACCAATCCATCAAATTTTCGGATGCCAGTGCACACACAAAATCACTTCTACCCCCACATGACACCACAACAGAAATACATGTACAATCAATTGAAATACACATTGGCAACAAATCACACACAACTGCCAATACATACATTCCCCCCCAATTGTCCCCCACAGTACCACACAATTACTCTCATCAAGTACACCACGTCACTAGCACACCCATCATCATCCTGGGTGGTGATTTCAACGCCATGGCAGTGGCGTGGCATGTCAACAACCCCCATGCAAACAAAGGGCTGGTACTACAATCCCGAACAGATAGTCTTTTCATCCCCAACAGTTTCCATCAACATACCCATATCCCACACCAAGCCATCTTCCTCCCATAATCCCAAGACATCACCTTTTGCTCCCCAAACCTAGCACCCAGATCCTAGAGAATGGTCAAAACCCTTGGGTCTGACCACCTTCCAATCATCATCACTACCAAAACCAGAATCACCCTAGCTGGCCACAGACACACCTACACTAATTGTAAGATAGCCAACTGGAAGGCCTTCACAACTGAAACATTAAACAGTACAATCATCACAAACATTAACAACTCTGTGCACACTTTCAAAACAATCATTCAAAATGCAGACAAAAGACACATCCCTAGAGGCAACAGAAAGAGACACAACCCCAACTTCACAACTGAAATTCAAGGCCTCATCAGTCAACGCGACACACTACGACACTTCCCAACACCCCACACACAAGACACCATACAACAAATACACGAACTCAACACTGAAATAAATACACCAAACACTAATTTGGAATAATTATCTCCAAACACTTGATCACAAAACAAACACCAGCAAACTCTACAAAACACTAAACAGCATCACACTCTCCAACAGCAACACTACTCAATCACGCACAGCCACCACAACAACAGACACCATACCCTCAAACAAACAACAAGCAAACACTCTCATCAATCACTTTTCACATGTCAGTCATCTAAACCCCCACTGCGACGACAGATGTGTCATGCAACAAAAGAGACAGTTCCCCACAGGCCCAGACTTCGCACATTTCATTACAACCAGACAAAGCAAATCATTAGCAACCTTAAGCACTCATCTGCCTATGGACAAGACAACATAAGCAACATACACCTTAAACACCTTGAACCACAAGGCATACAAGCACTCACCGACATATCAAACTACAGCTACTGAACCAGGAATGGTGGAATCTTTGCTGTGGGTCTACCCCCCAGAGGCTGTCGAAGCAGAAGAGGAGGACAGCATGAGGGCCAAACCACCGCAACCCCTCCCCAGGCCCTCATGCGACCCAAGAACAGGGGAGTGGCTTCGATCGCCTGGGCAAGTACCTCATCTCTCTACACAACACACATAACACCGTTTTTTCTACACTGAGAAATGACTCCCCGGCGGTCATTTCTCAATGACTTCTTCTAGCCAGGGACAATAGGAGTAATCCTGGACCCACCAACAAATACATATGTCCAACATGCTCAAAACCTATCACCTCGAGCCAACAGAGAAAGGGTTCAGTTCAGTGCAACTCCTGCAAGAACTGAACCCATTACACCTGCACAACACTTGCATCCAGAAAACATTACACAAACATCTGGACCTGCTGCTCCTTATGCTCCTTTCCCCCACCCATTAACCCCCCACCAACCCTACTCCTACTTCCCCCACACCTCCTCAGCCTAACCCACCAATTCTTCCCACACCATCCAATCCCCCAGCCCCTCCCATCCCACCCCAACCTAATCCACCCCAACCCCTACCTCCTTCACAACCATCTCCTACCCCTTCCCCTTCACCCACACCACCACCTCCCCTCCGTGCTGCAGCATCCAACACACATCACACACATAACATAAACATCCTTCAATTAAACATATGTGGCACAAAAACCAAAAAACAAGAACTCACACAAATCATCAAACAACACAACATACACATTCCTATCTTACAAGAAACAAAACTACGCACAACACAAAAAACACCTACATTTCATAATTTCACCACCATTAAACAGGACCAGGCCGACAGCAGTGGCAGTGGGCTCATAACCCTGGCATACAAATCCATCAACTTTTCAGACACCAGTGCATACACAAAGTCACTTCTTCCCCCCACATGACATGACACTACAACAGAAATACAATCAATTACCTCATTAACTGCGGCATTAGGTTTTGTGGTCAATCCCCCCATGCACAAAAAAAAAAAAAAAAAAAGGGATTTTTTCCCCCTTAAAAATAAATTTTGCTCTTATAAATGAAAGAGTGCAAGGAAAAGAATAGGAAAACCAACTATGAATTCACTACTTACCTTAGTTTGGCCGTGGTATGCTTTTTATGGACATTTGGGTGAGAAATGTAGCGTGCCTTTAAAGAGTTTGATCATATGATGTATGTAACACTCGCATGCTATTCCTCCTATGACGTACGTAGCAGCTATCAGGATAAAATATGCACTAGTAACAAATCACACATAACAATCGACAACATATATATTTCCCCCCCAATCATCCCCCACAGAACCACACAATTACCTTCCACAAATACACCACATCACTAACATACCCAACATTATCCTGGGTGGTGATTTCAATGACAAGGCATCAGCCTGGCATGTCAACAACCTTGACACAGACAGAGGGCTAGTACTACAAACCCAAACAGATCCTCTTTTCATACTTAATAATCCCCATCAACATACCCATATCCCACACCAAGCCCTTTTCCTCGCATCATCCCCAGACATCACCTTCTGCTCCCCAAACCTTGCCCCCACAACATCCTGGAGAGTGGTCAGAACCCTAGGCTCTGACCACCTCCCGATCATCATCACTACCAAAACTAGAATCACCCCAGCTGGCCACACACACACATACACTAATTATAAGAGACCCAACTGGGAGGCCTTCACAGCTGAAACAGAACAACACTTTGAAACATTAAACAGTACATATATCACAAACATCAACACCACTGTGTACACTTTCAAAACAATTATACAAAATGCAGACAAAAGATACATCCCTAGAGGCAACAGAAAAAGACACAACCCCAATTTCACACCAGAAATTCAAGGCCTCATCAATCAATGGGACACACTACGACAATCCCCAATACCCCACACACACATGCCACCGTACAACAATTACAAGAACTCAACACTCAAATAAACAACAAAATATCAGAACAGCAAACATTAAATTGGAATAATTATCTCCAAACACTTGTTCACAAAACAAACACCACAAACTATACAAAACACTAAACAGCATCACACTCTCCAACAGCAACACTACACAATCACACACTGCCATCACAACAACAGACACCATACCTTCAAACAAACAACAAGCAAACACACTCATCAATCACTTTTCACATGTCAGCCATCTAAACCCCCATCGCGATGACCGACGTATCATCCGACGTAAGAGACAGTTCCCCACAGACCGGCACTTTGCATCTTTTACTTACAACCAGATGAAGCACATCAATAGCAACCTTAAGCACTCATCTGCCTGTGGACTAGACAACTTAAGCAACATACACCTTAAACACCTTGGACCACAAGGCACTCACCAACATATCAAACAACAGCTACTCACACAACATAATACCCAACATCTGGAAGCATGGCAGTACCATCACTCTCCCCAAACCCAACAAAGACCCCACATTACCTTCCTCACACCGCCCCATCACACTCCTTTCTACCCCCTCCAAAGTCACTGAATGACTGGTACTACAACTAGTTACACCTCACACCCCCCTAGCCCAATCACAACATGATTTCAGGCCACTACACTCCAAAAGAACTCTTCTTACAGACCTTACACAGAGAGTTTTTTATGGCATGAATTCAGCTAGGCCACCACACAGAAAACTCCTTTTCACACCACACATTAGTAAAGCTTTTGATGCCATCCCCTGCCACAACCTCACAAACAAAATATTAAACATAAACATGCACAATAACACAAAAAGATGGTTGGCAAACTACTTACCAGGCAATGTGCACAAGTAACATTTGCCGATCAGTCTTCGAACATCAGAAACTTCACAAATGGTGTCCCTCAAGGATCTGTTTTCTTCCCTACACTCTTTAACCTAAACATGCATGACATACCCACACCCCACACACCACATATACACATAGCTTCCTATGCAGATGACATAACACTTACATGTACACACCAAAATGCAAACAAAGCCACACACATCCTCCAACCTTACCTCAACATATTACACAAATGGTTCACCATAAACAGGCTCAAAATAGCCCCAGCCAAATCTACAGTGACCCTTCTCACAAACTGGACAACAGAACACAGTCACATTCCACACCTCACCATAAACAACACTCCCCTACCACACACACACACACACACACAGTGATAGCAGTGAAGAACAACTTAAATGTAGATTCTGTGGAAATGGGAGAGGGTAGGGCTGAAGTGATAAACATGAAATTAGAAACTGGAGAGAACTGTAAGAGAGATATAGCAGTAGTATATGTTCCACCTAAGACAAGAGCATGGATTGATGATGAATACCAGGAGATGTTGTCAGACATGGTTAGTTATCTACAGAAAGTGATTGAGAAAAGCAGCAATATAATTCTAATGGGTGATTTTAATGGTAAAGAGGTGAACTGGGAGGAATGGGACTCAGGAGGTGACAAAGATTTGTGGGGCACTATATTGTTAAACATTGTGATGAATAATGTAATGACACAGTAGGTCAAAGAAAAGACACGATTCCGAGGTGATGACACACCAGCAAGATTAGAATTACTGCTAACCAAAGAACCTGACATAACTGAATGCTTGAAATATCTGTGTCCTATAGGAAAAAGTGATCACGTGGTCATTGAGTTCCAGATGATAATAGGGAACGTGGTGCCAAGAGATGAGCTCCATAGGCAGGGAAGGTACAACTTTGGGAAAGCTAACTTTACGGAATTGAGAAAATTTTTTGAAAATGCAGATTGGAGAAAATTCAGAGAAACAAGAGAGATTCAGAGGAAGTGGGATATCTTTCTAGACCTCTATAATTCAAGACTGGATAAATATGTTCCAAGAGTAAGTGGAAAAGAATACAGGAAAAAGGAGTGGTTTAATAGAAGGTGTATGATAGCGAAAAAAGAGAGGGACATGGCATGGAACAAATGGAGAAAGAGAGGTAATAACAGAAGAAAGGAAGAATATAAAAGAACTAGAAATGAATATACAAGAATTCGTAGAGAGGAAGAAAGCAACTTTGAAAAAGGTATAATCGACAAATGTAAGGATGAACCCAAACTGTTTTATAGATTTGTTAATGGCAAATTGAAACAAAAGGAAGGAATCACCAAACTGAAAGTCGAAGGAGAGGTCTATAATGAAGCAGCAATGCAAGCTGAAATAATGAACAAACGTTTCCAATCAGTTTTTACTAATGAAGGGGAGTTTGTCGAGGGGGAGGGAGTGACTAGGAATGTAGTGATAAAAGATATAAAAGTGGAAGTGCAGGAAGTGTACAAATTACTGGAAACTCAAGATGTAAGGAAAGCTCCAGGACCAGATGGAATTTCAAATTGGGTATTGAAGGAATGCAGAGACCAACTGGCAGATAAGACTCACAGTTTAATTGTGTGTTCGCTGGAAGAAGGGAAAGTGCCTCGGGAATGGAAGAGAGCAAATGTGGTACCAATTTACAAGGGAGGAAACAAGGAAGAACCCCTGAACTATAGACCAGTGTCCCTAACCAGCATGGTTGCAAAATTGCGCGAGAAGGTTCTGAAAGACAGGTGGATAAAATATCTGGAAGAGATGAATATTTTGACTGAAAGTCAATTTGGATTTAGAAGTGGAAGGTCATGTGTTTCCAGCTTGTTGAGCTTTTACTCAAGAGCGATTGATGTGCTGCAGGAGAGAGACGGTTGGGTGGATTGTGTATATTTAGATTTGGAGAAGGCCTTTGACAAGGTACCCCATAAGAGACTAAGGTGGAAATTAGAGCATATAGGAGGACTGAAGGGTAACCTCCTGGAATGGATGAAACACTTTTTGTGAGAAAGACAAATGAGGACAGTAATAAAGGACAGGATGTCTGGATGGAGAGAAGTAACAAGTGGTGTCCCACAGGGCTCGGTGTTGGCGCCAGTAATGTTCCTGATTTACATAAATGATATGGTAGATGGAGTGAACACTTATGCAAGTCTGTTTGCTGATGATGCAAAGATCTTGAGGAAGGTAGAGGTTGAAGGGGACTGTAAAATGCTACAGGAGGATCTGGATAGGACACATGACTGAAGCTGGATGTGGGAAATGAAATTCAACGCAAAAAAATGTAAGATATTGGAAATGGGTAAAAGCACCAAGAGACCATCACTGAATTATATGATGGGTAATGAACCAATCACAAAAGCGAGAGATGAGAAAGATTTAGGAGTGCTGGTCCAGGATAGGTTGTCACCTGAAAAACACATCAACAAGATAGTTAGAGAGACATATATACTCTTGACCAACATAAGAGTGGCATTTCATTACATGAATGAAGAGATGATGGAAAAACTGATAGTGGCCATGATCCGCCCCAGGTTAGAATATGCAGCAGTAGTGTGGTCCCCACACAAAAAGAAAGATATAAATAAGATTGAGAGAATACAAAGAACAGCAACCAAGATGATCCCCAGTTTGGCAGATCTGTCATATAGTGAGAGGCTAGAAAGGCTGGATTTGCCATCCTTAGAGGAAAGGAGAGAGAGGGGTGACATGACTGCAGTGTTCAGGACCATGATGGGAGTAGATAAAATTGATAGAGAAGATCTGTTTTTATGGGATAAGAGAGCAACAAGAGGACATGGACTGAAACTGAAGAAGCCACGCTGCTTGATGGACATCAAGAAATATAGTTTTCCGTATAGAGGCATAGACCTATGGAATAGACTGGACAAAGAGATCGTCCAGTCTAAAAACTTAAATGAGTTTAAAGCAAAATTTGACTTATTGAGAAATAGAGACAGGACCCCATGAGCATAGCTCATTTCCTGTATATCACAATTAGGTAAATACAATTAGGTAAATACACACACAAAACCCTTGGTGTAACATACATCAATGTTGTTTAAACAACACATCACAAACATTAAAGATAAATTAACACTAAGATGCCTTAAGGTCACTTGCTCCTACAACATATGGACACAACAAAGAAACCACCAGCACAGGATGCAAACAATATATACATTCAGTGACGAATTATGCAAGCCCTGCTCAGGCTTCTAACCTCACTAAAACACACTACAACACCCTACAGACCATACAGAACAAAGCCATAAAATTTTATCACAGGCTGCACAGCTACTACACCCACAGACCACCTACACCAGGGGTTCTCAACCTTTTTAATCTTATGTACCCCTTGAAGTCTTTCAGTATTGGTCACGTACCCCTTACCCACGTAATTGAAAACCACAAACTTGGCCATGAAACCATTACCAGTTATTATGGCTGCAGTGTAGGCACATGACTTTGTAGCCGCAAGCAAAATCCATGACAAATTAGAGGGGAAAAAATCAGACAAAATACACTGGAAACCATGAAGCAGATCTCAACGTACCTGAAGGTGAGGGTAGTCAGGGAAGAGTGATGAGTGGGTGACAGTGAAAGATGAACAGTGCGTCTCACTTTGGTACCTGTTCGGTACGCGTGAGGAAAGACATGATTGATAGAAAACGAGCAAGGGTGACTACTGTATTATGGGTTTGCAAGGTTGTGTGGCAAGTTTAGTCCGAGAGCTTTCTCTCTAATGACATAACTCCAAGAGTTTCCTTGTTAACGTTGTCACTTAGTGTCCTGGTTCTAGTGGAGGACATATCTAGCCTAGCACATGTAGGCCACTTTCTACAAACAGGTTTGCAGTTATTCAAAACCGAAGTATTTTGAGCAACCTGTTACGTACCCCCCAAATTCCTCTCACGTACCCCTGGGGGTACATGTACCCCAGGTTGAGAACCCATGACCTACACCAAGAAACCAAAGTCCACAAAATCAAGGATCATCTAGACATGAGAGGCACACAAATTCTTGCCACAGCCTCAACAAACCCTCACCATCCACTACACTACATGGCAGCACATCCACACACACCAAGGAACATCAAAACAACACCCAGCACACGATACCATACACAAATGCTGTCATCTCTCCCCCTCACCTGCCTCAAAACAGCTTCTAGAAGCATATCCATACCCAAATCACTCGCTGCTCCATTCAGTCTAAGACAACACACAGCTGCATGCCTCCTCTCTCTCTCTCTCTCTCTCTCTCTCTCTCTCTCTCTCTCTCTCTCTTTTTATGCAAGGAAGAAGGAACCAAAGGCCATGGGCCCGCAAACCGTTCCTCTCAAGAATAAACAAAAACAACACAATAGAGAGCCAAACTCAAAATCCATTAATTTTGAGATGCCTGGACACACTGCGTTTGAAAGACTGGATATCACAGGAAGTAGGAAATACAGACAGAGGAAGACAGTTCCAGAATTGACCGGTTGCATAAATGAAGGACTGGGAGTAATGGTTAACTCTTGCATTAGAGAGTTGGACAGAAAAGGGATGAGAGGTTGTTGCTAGACGGGTACTACGTGGCCATCGTAGAGGTGGAGGGATCCAGGCAGACAGTTCAGAGGAACAGTGGCCATTGAAGTAGTGATAGAAAAGAGATAAAGATGCAAAAGTGCAGCAAAGAGACAGAGGTTGAAGGAAGCCAGTAAGAGGAGGAGAGTTAACGAGATGAAAAGCCTTTGACTCCACCCTATTGAGAAGGGCTGTATGTGGGGAGCCTCCCCACACATGAGAGTTGTACTCCATACACAGGCGAATAAAACCCGTGCATAAAGTCAACACCTGTGTAGGGGTAAAGAAGGTTCGGAGTTGGCTTAGCACACCTAATCTCTTGGAAGCAGATTTCACAAGAGATGTAATATGTTCTTTCCAAGATAAATCCCGAGTGAATGAAACCCCAAGCATGTTCAAGGATGATGTAGGAACGAGCTGGACATTATTAAACATCAGTGGGTACTCCTGTGGAAGGTTTTGTCAGGTTGATAGGTGCAAGAACTGTCTTTGATGCATTAAAAACAACAAGATTATTTTTACCCCAGTCAGAGATACGAGCCAAGTCAGACATTAGGTGTGCCATGGCCTCATCCCTTGTTTGCTGAAGTAACTGCTGAGATGGGGGTTGCGGGAACTGAATGGAAAGGTGAAGGGTGGAATCATCAGCGTGTGAGTGGATAGGGCTAGATGTACAGCTTAGAAGGTCATTGATGAATAAAAGGAAGAGAGTTGGTGACAGGACAGAGCCCTGAGGAATACCACTGTTGATAGATCTAGGAGAAGAACGGTGGCCATCTACAACAGCGGCTATAGAACGACCAGAAAGGATGCTAGAGATGAAGGCACTGATAGAAGGATAGAAACCGTAAGAGGGTAGTTTAGAAATTAAAGATTTATGCCAGACTCAACTGAAAGCCTTTGAGATGTCAAGTGCAATGGCAAAGCTTTCGCCAAAGTCCCGAAAGGGACTGATATCCACCCTTCTGAATCATACCTCCCTCGTGGGGACAGGGTCCACCTGGCCAGGCTGAGATGTGGGCATCATCCAGCCCTGTTGAGTTATCAGAAGCGGCTGGATGACTCTGTTGTTGACACCTGTCCAGGATGCAACACAGCACCCCATACTATTAAGTAAATTATGGAAGACTGCACTACACACAATCACCTGCACCAACAACACAACAGACACTGCTTGAGAGCTCTGTGGGAAAGCCCGGTCTTGGCCATGGCCTTCCTTAGGGACTCGGGGCTGTTTGGCCAGACTGCCTAGGGAACAACTACTACTACTATAGCTACTCACATAACATAATACTCAACATCTGGAAGCATGGCACCATCATCACTACCCCCAAACCCAACAAAGACCCCATGTTACCTTCCTCACACCACCCCATCACACTCCTCTGCACCCCCTCCAAAGTCACTGAATGACTAGAATTATGACTAATTACTCCTCACATCCTCCTAGCCCCATCACAACATGGTTTTAGGCCACTACACTCCACAAACACTCCTCTTACAGACCTTACAAAGAGAGTTTTTGATGGCATCAATTCAGCTAGGCCACCACACAGAACACTCCTAGTCACACTAGACATTAGCAAAGCTTTTGATGCCATCCCCTGCCACAACCTTACAAACAAAATATTCAACACAAACATGCACAACACAAGAAGATGGCTGGCAAACTATATAGCAGGCAAATGAGCACATGCAACATTTACCAGTCAGGTATTGAACATCAGAAACTTCACAAACAGCGTCCCCTGAGGATCTGTTTTGTCCCCGACTCTCTTTAAACTATATAGCAGGCAAATGAGCACATGCAACATTTACCGGTCAGTCATCGAACATCGGAAACTTCGCAAACAGCGTCCCCTGAGGATCTGTTTTGTCCCCGACTCTCTTTAACCTATACTTGCACGATATACCCACACCCCACACATCACAAATACACATAGCTTCCTATGTGGATGACATAATACTTACATGTACACACCAAAACACAAACACAGCCACACATATCCTCCAACCTTACCTCAACACAGTGCATGAATGGTTCATCACAAACAGGCTCAAAATAGACCCAGCCAAATCTACAGAGACCCTTCTCACAAACTGGACAACAGAACACAGTCACATTCCACACCTCACCATAAACAACACTCCCCTACCACACACACACACACATATATACACAAAATCCTTTGTTTAACATACATCAATGTTGTTTAAACAACACATCACAAACATTAAAGACAAATTAACACTAAGACTTAATGCCTTAAAGTCACTTGCCCATACAACATTTGGACACAACAAAGAAACTGCCACCACAGGATACAAACAATATATATGTTAAGTGATGAATTATGCAAGCCCTGCTTTGGCTTCTAACCTCACAAAAACGCTACAACACTCTACAGACCATACAGAACAAAGCCATAAAAATTACTCACAGGCTGCACAGCTACTACACCCACAGACCACCTACACCAAGAAACCAAAGTCCTCAATGTCAAGGATCATCTAGACATGAGAGGCACACAAATTCTTGCCACAGCCACAACAAACCCACACCATCCACTACACTACATGGCAGCACATCCACACACACACACCAAGGAACATCAAAACAACACCCAGCACATGATATCATACACAAATACTGTCATCTCTTCCCACTCGCCAGCCTCAAACTAGCTTCCAGAAGCATATCCATACCCAAATCACTCGCTGCTCCATTCAGTCTAAGACAACACACAGCTGCATGCACGGCCTCCTGATATCCACCCTTCTGAATCATACCTCCCATGTGGGGACAGGGTCCACCTGGCCAGGCTGAGATGTAGGCATCATCCAGCCTTGCTGAGTTATCAGAAGCAGCTGGATAACTCTGTTGCTGACACCTGTCCAGGATGCAACTCAGCACCCCAAACTATTAAGCAAATTATGGAAGACTGCACTGCACACAATCACCTGCACCAACAACACAACAGACACTGCTTGAGAGCTCTGTGGGAAAGCCTGGTCTCGGCCATGGCCTTCCTTAGGGACTTGGGGCTGTTTGGCCAAACTGCCTAGAGAACAAGTAGTACTACCACTCCAAGGAGTTAATTAGTACCTAAAATGAGTGACAGGTGACACTGCAAGAAGAAGCAAAGAGTATCTATTGTCAATGAAATTATACAAATGAGAAAATCAGACCAATCAGAGAGACAATCATTGATCTCTGAATTTCATATCACTACAGTAAGGAAAGAAACCAAAGTGAAACCTGAGGCAAACAAGAAATTCCGCTTCCACTGCTTCAAGCTGACAGATGCTAATGTCTGACACTATGTGAGTTCTACCTGGAGTAATAGTGTCATCCCCTCTTACTGTCTTCAAAATCAGAAAAGAGTGGCACCTGTATTTTCCAGCAGGGTATCCAATACCTCACTTTGGAGTGTTTTTCATGTTTGAGAAGACCCTCTCCTTTCCTGCCTGAGATGGGCAAAAACACCAGTTGAGAGTTCCCATCAGCAAAACAAACTTAGCTTGAACATTAAAAGGTCAAAGAAAAGAGTTACTTTATCACCTGCTGAATAACAATACTATTCTTATATGATCATTTAAGAGGAAAAGGAACGAATGAGAGAAAGACAAAACAGCAACTTACCAGCAAGCAAAGTTTTGGACAGGCCCTGTGGTGAGGTTGAGATTATTCAGGTAGAACAAGGTGAAGGGCTGGGGATTCTGATTTGGTTTGGAAGCTTCCTCCACTGGGAGAAATATCCCCTCCAACCGACACACCTCACTCAGTACCACACCATGCAATGATGTCTGTTAGAGAGTAAGAGAAAAGGTCAATACTGCTACAAGAATGCTATCAGAAAAGCTTTAGCTTCATTAAAGTGAGATAAATAAGCTTATGAACAACACAAAAGGCTTCATAAAGTGGCCACTTAAAATGAATTCCACATGTTAAAAAAAAAAAAAAAAACTCCTCCACTGCAACTGTAACCTATGTGTTCTGATTAAATGCAGGAAATGCAATTTGTTTAACTTATTTCTTCAAGACTTTAACTGTACTGTACCTGTACACAGTTTAATGGTACATCAGAACAAATGCCTCTACTGTATCATTTACCTCTCTGTATGTAGCTTCTAGTGAGACTGGTGGGTGTTGAAGTGGGTGTAAGAGGTGGATGTAAAGAGAACACTGAAGAGTTGGACTTCCAGATATTAGAGCTAGGAGCTGTCCCAACCACCATGGCCGCTCTTGCCCATCCTTAAAGCCAGTTCTGAGCCTGTCCTCACCCTGAGATATATGACAACCCAAGGCAACTGTGTCCAGGATTTTCTTCACCATCTGTTGAAAGGAAGGTATCTAGCTACTGTTTGAAGCCACATCCTGGTATCTCATCCCAGAGGTTGTGATAAAATTACCTCAAAACAAACATACTCTCACTCATTCAAAATCCTTCATTAATCACATTTCACTCACCAATTTGCAGCTACTGATTCTCAAACACTATCATTCTACTGTTCAGATTATCTGCCTTTTTGCCTTCCCTATTCATTTCATGAAAGAGATAAGAGTGAAATATCCAGCAGCACTGATACTGTACATCACATGCATCTCTGAAACACTTTTTACCAGCTCCCAACCTTCCCCCATACCCCTGCCATCCCCCACCCCTCCCAACATTCTTAACTGGCAGTTACATCACAAGCTAATTTCATGCTTAACACTCTTGGTCCCACTGCTAATACAAATACAGAACACTAGAATATGTTAAAAGAATATGATGAACTATCAACTCACTGCAGCAAAACATTAATGCATTATGACAGTGACAGTAAAACAAAAACGTTAACAACAGCTAACTCAGGCCTCACGTGTTGGGTGCACTGCTTTGGACACACACACACACACACACACACATACACACACACACACACACACACATACACACACACACACACACACTCATACACAC
>JAGKTI010003650.1:0-30890 GCA_018397915.1 Birgus latro
GCTAACAGGTGAACTGCTAACAGGTGAACTGCTAACAGGTGAACTGCCGAGTGTGGAGGGAGAGGGGGGGTGTCAGGTGGGGCCAGGAAGTATCCCCGCTTGATAGCAGATAGAGGAAGGTCTCCCACATATGCCTACCAAAAATCACCCGTGAATCTTGAAAATTGTGCAAATTATGAACCTTGCAATTGCGTGATGTACCCGAACGTCAGTGGGTCTAGCTGTGACAAAACGTTGTGACGTACGCATACGTCAACGGGACACCTCGGGTTATTAAAATGTAACCTTCCTTTGACCTGTCATATAAAATTCACGATAATGTGATTTTAAGTTTTTAATATAGTATGAGTGTATACCCGAATATTAACCCGCCCAGTCCCGACCGGTTTTTTACCCAGCCTACCCCCAGATCCCGACCGATTTTCAACTTTTTTATTTTGGCTCAAACCTCCGCTTTTGGTGAGAAACGAAAATTCATAGGGAAATCACCTTCCTGAGGTTAAAAATGTTGATACAGGTGTCATTTAGCCTTACATTTACCTTCTTTTTCAGGGTACCTGGCTAAAGAAAACGAACTAAGGAAGGGTTAACTAATTCAAGCCACATTAAATTACGTATTTATTTATTCATTTGGTACGTATTTATGTGTAGTACAAGTCTATATTGGTTTTCACATAATAATATAGGCAATAAAAGCATTGTTCACTCACCCAAAACCCCAGCATATGGCACCTTCCATTACGACATTACCACCTCATCACTTCTGTTTGTTTCTACCTCTAGCTTCTTTGTTTCTTTGTCCTCCACCTCAGGAATCACTTTCACCGTGAATTTCATCATTGCAGAGACCATGGGGCAACATACCTTTACTGGCCAGGTTACTGCTAACAGGTGAATTGCCCTGTGTGGTGGGGAGGGGGGGTTAGGTGGGGCCAGGCAGTATCCCTGCTTGACAGCAGATAGAGGAAGGTCTCCCACATATGCCTACCAAAAATCACCCACGAATGTTGAAAAATGTGCACACAATGGGCCTAGCAATTGAGTGATGTACGATGCACGTCGTTGGGTCTGTCCGCAGAAAAGAGTAGCGACGTGCATCGTACATCGGTGGGACTCGGCGGGTTAAATGTATAACCCATTTTGATATCAGAGGTGGCACATGCAGACTAGATAGGCTGTAAAAACCCACAGAAGCTGGTTTAAAGGAAAACCTAACCAATGGCGGTGTTACTTAGCAATGTGTTAATAGTATCATTTCACTGGTCAGTGGGAAGAGTGAAAGGACTGAGGTTACTGGGGCAGCAAGATCCCTGTGTCTGAAGATTTGGGGCTCATTTTATGCACAGAGTACACCTCTAACCCTACATTTTGTTTGGAAACATTGGGAGTAGTCTCATACACAGGTGGGCCTTATACACCAGCAATACGGAAACAATTAATCAAAAACAATGGAGGAGGCAAGGAAACATCCAGAAATTAATAAATGTAAGCAGAAAGTGTGGGTTAGAAATTGATAAGGATAAGTATAACTTTGTAACATACAATGCGAAAGACCAGCCTGAAGAAACTGAGGGAATCAGAGTTGCAGACAGCATAAAATATTTAGGATGAACCATAAATAACAGGAACATGTTTGGAAGACAGATCATGATACAAAAAGCTGAGAAAATGGCTAACCTAACTTTCCCAGTAATAGAAAAAAAGTTGCAGCAAGATAATGATAAACCTGGACCTGCCATCCATACTGTATGGAAGTAACGTCATTAGTCTAACAAAATCAGATATAAAGCAGCTACAGACAGTAGAGAATAACGTACGCTTGGAGCAACTATACTCTATTTTTTTTCCATTGGGAGTAGTCTCATACACAGGTGGGCCTTATACACCGGCAATACGATAACAATTAATCAAAAACAGTGGAGGAGGCAAGGAAACATCCAGAAATTAATAAATGTAAGCAGAGAGTGTGGGTTAGAAACTGATAAGGATAAGTATAACTTTGTAATATACAATACGAAGACCAGCCTGAAGAAACTGAAGGAATCAGGGGCCGGATACTCAAAAGCTGTCCGAAGTTAGGACAACTGGCTGTCGTAAGGAACTTAGGATATCCTAACTTATGCCACACCAAGGACCTCCCAAATCACCAATACTCAAACAAGATTAAAAACATCCTAATGTCCTAGGGTGTTTTCCATGAAGCTCACTAGAGGGCAGTAAGAGCGCCAGCCGATTTGTCGTTAGCCAATCACAACTGCAGTTCATCGACGTAAACGCCAATGAAAACAGAGAATCTCCGAAAATGCGAGAGATGATTAAATTCAAAGATAAACACAGAGCGGCTTAGCTGACAGTGTCCCTAGTACTTCACAGTACGTAAAGTTAATAGTGTGCCAAAATATAATGGAAGGCCCTCCACTTAAGAAACGCCGCCCTATCTTCTCCGAAGAAGAATTATGTACAATGGTTCTGGAAGTGTCGGAAAAAAGGAAAAGATTATTTGGAAAATTAAGGGACACCATCACATCCCAAGTCAAAGCAAACGCATGGGAAAGTGTAAAAGATGCTGCAAATAATGTCAGTCGTATTCAGAGAGATGTGGGGGAAGTGGGAAGGAAATCTACACACTTCAGGTCAGACGAGAAGAAAGCTGCTGGTGAAAAGAAACATTTACAGGGAACAGGTGGGTGATGGTTATCATCATCCAGCAGTTACACTATTTGGCACATTTCCAAAACTACACCCAACTAACTTTGAAGCTTATTTTATTTTATTTCATTTTTCGATGTCTTATAGTGATTCATTTGAATCTGATACGCATTTCTGTCAGAAAGTAATGTTCGGGGCGCAGAAAGGCCACTGCTACAGCTATGTGTTTTCCGATCGGGCTATGCTTTGGATGTTTACCAAACCTATTTCCGGGTTATGTTCACCTACGACATCCTCCCGGGGTGTCCTAAGTTAGGACCAGAGTTACGACACGTGACATCACAAGATGGCGGCTGAAATATTTTGAGTATCAATGGAGTGGGCACCGTGGGCGAGATAGGACTGTCATACCGAGATACGACAGTCCTAAGTGTTTTGAGTATCCGACCCCAGAGTTGCAGACAGCATAAAATATTTAGGATGAACCATAAATAACATGAACATGTTTGGAAGACAGATCATGATACAAAAGCTGAGAAAATGGCTAACCTAACTTTCCCAGTAATAGAAAAAAAGTTGCAGCAAGATAATGATAAACCTGGACCTACCATCCATACTGTATGGAAGTAACATCATTAGCCTAACAAAATCAGATATAAAGCAGCTACAGGCAGTAGAGAATAATGTACTTAGACAAATGCTTGGAGCAACTATACTCATTTTTTCCCAGCTGATCCACTATCGTGGATGTGGCACCCGCGCACTCCTGCCGCATGATTGGTTGGTTTCAATTTCATACCTGAATTATCATATTTACAAAAACTATTGTACCTTATAATCCAATTCTGATAAATGATGTTATTTGCATTGTCACTGTGCTATATATACAGACATGAAACGAGTATGCATCTGTGCTTCACCCAGACAATGAATTTGAGGAAGTTGAATTTGAATCGAAATATTTATTGTTGTAAAAGGTACAGTGTTGTTGCATCTCCTTATATTTTTTTTAAAAATAAAGACATTTGGCTGGGTAAGTGAAAACAAAAGGTATCTTAATACTTAAGTACTTGTTACATTAGACAATATGGTAGTACCATTCTAAGTAAATAAGTGGTTTTGTCAGTGGTAAAGTGGTGGAAGTGGGGAGGCGAATGGAACTGTCACTACAGAGGAGGGGGGAGACATGAGAGACGCCCAGGTGGGAAAAACAAGTTGTTTCATCTCGCAAGACTTTATTATGGATTACATCTACTCCATTGCTTCGATATCTTCGCCAATATTATCCGTAAGTTTATATATCGGTAAGTATATATATTAATTTATTAGAGATGCAACAACTCTGCACCTTGTACAAAAATAAATATTTCAATTCAAATTCAACTTCCTCAAATTCATTGTCCATTTGGGTGAAGAACAGATACATACTCGTTTCATGTCTGTTTGTATAGTACAATGACAATGCAAAACAGAATTTATGATAATTGGAATATAAGGTACAATAGTTTTTTGTAAATATGATATGTCAGGTATGAAACTGAAACCAACCAATCACGCGGCAGGAGTGCGTAGGTGCCACAGCCACGAAAGTGGATCATCAGCTGGAAAAAAATAGAGTATACATCCACACCAGTTTGTACCCTCAGAGAAGTAGAAGCCTCATCAGTGACAGCAAGGATAATGGAAGGAAATATTCAATATATAAGGAGCATACTTCAAGAAGGAAAGGAAAGTAAAGGAAACATCAGAAATTACTTGAGAGAACTAAATTAGAAATGGAATAAATACATTGTTTGAGGACATCTCCATATACATGGGAGAAATTGGACAGGATTTAAATAAAGTGACAAGAAACAGAACATATATAAAAGAACTGAAGAGGCAATGGGACACAGCAAAGAGGAATGAAGGTATGAGTACATCAAGCCTTTTATTTAAAATGAATGGTAAGAGTGGAATAAAAAGTGAAGAGGACATATACAGTATGATAATATCCCAGCTTCTGTATCAACTTAAAGCAAGATTGAACACACTGTCACTAAAGGACAGGAAAAGATTTACAAGAGAGTCGACGAGTATGTGTGGTGCAGAGTTAGAGGACTATTTTTTATTTATTTTTTGCCCACACCTGTCAGGGATCAGAGCCAAAGATCAAAGGCTGCAACTACAGTATGTTGAAGATAAAACAAATATAACGGGAAATTTCCTACTTAGTAATGTAGAAAAATCAAAATAAATTATACATCAGATGTGGAAACTGAAAGAAGATAAAAAGATCTCAGCTGCAAATAAAAGGGGGTGCTTTGAAAAGGCAAAGCCTCCACACAATCATGTGTATCTTTTACTGGTTGATTAGGATGGGTTAGGAAAGGTTTGTTCTGACAGGTAATGAGATGCTTTTCAAGGTTCAGTTTAGTGGCAATTTTAAGTAGTTAAAATTATGGTGGGTCTCAGGGGGTGAAGCTCCCCATTTGCATTGACTGGTAAATGTAGGATGCAACAACTCATCCAGTTGGCAAGGTTAAACAAAAACACACTGCCACAGGCATCCAAGGCAGACATTACATTTACTAATAGCATTTGCAACATGCTAATGGAAAGTACTGGGAACTGCTTAAGTTCAGTAATGAGCATTTTTCCACTGGTTAAGTGTAATCCCAAAAATTTACCTTATTCTGTATACTGTACTGTATTGTACTAACTATGGGCAACTGTCCAGAACACCGCGGGCCAATAACACACAGACACGATATTTGTTGGCAGAACGATTCCAGGCCGATGACACACAGACAAACTTCATTTGTTGGCCAAATGATTCCGGGCCAATGACGCATCAGCTCATTATTTGTTGGACTGATTTTTCATGGCTCATACACGACACAGCAATTTGGTGAATGCAGACAACAAATCTTCATTTCACTGGAAACTCGTCCCCAGCCCAGGAACTTGGTAACATTATGCAATGCTGGCCTGGAATAGTGTTAAACTAGCTGTAGTTAAAACTTATATCAAACCAACATGTACTTGAACCTAAGACTTGGGTTTCTGTAATGCTCTTTCATACTGATGGCTAAAAATTATCCTCCCCAGCTAAACTAACCCTGTAAGTATTCTAATTACTATAAGGTCCTCAAACAAATTCTCAATTTAACTACAGTAGTAGTAAAATTACCATCCACCACCAAAAAATAATTTTCCTTCGTTGCCACATGACCGTCTGTTATTTCAGTGCACTCATGCATATAACCAAATTAAGGGGGATCTGGTTTCAATTACTGTCCCAAAACAGTTTCTCCAATTGTTACACGATGGCTGGAAAATTACTAGCTCCAATGGTCCTGCCACCTGACTCTTCCTTATACTAACTGACCAGGCATTACTCAAGAGATACCTTGGATAGCGCACACCAATGACTGCCCTTAATTGCCCTGACCTGACAGATGTCGAGACAACCCAAGGGAAGTAGCAGGCAATTTCATGTCCTCGTGTGATGATTTATCTTCCTCCTTTCGAGGTTATCCAGATTGTGTATTAAAGTAACAGTGCCGGTCTTGGCTTTTCCCACCAATGCGTTTTATCAAGTGAGGTTAAGTGCCAAAATTGCAGATTAATTCTTTACCAAACACGTGTAGTCATTCCATATTTCCTATTGAAATGAGTCTTTCACAGGTTACTTATTATTACTGGATTACCACAGCTACTGGGGATTTTTATAAAGTTACCTCTGATATGGATGGGGTAATGAGAGAAGTAAATACACGAGTAATGGAGAAAGGGATGGCGTTGGTAAAGAATGTGATGGATGGAAAATCTCAAAATTTGTTGTATGCTCACGATGCAGAGCTACAGCAAAACATCGATATAACGGACTTCAATAGACCGGAATTCGCTTTTATCGGACTCGAGGAGCTACTGGATTGAATTCCTACATATTGGAAAAAGTCCAATAAAGCCAGAAGCACTCCAGACTGCCTGACCACTTCAGCTATGTTCACAATAAGGTAACTAAAAGACATGTTTATCAGTGTACAGTACAATATTATTATACCATTTGAGTAATGATGTGAAGGTATAACACAGTACAGTACTGCAATGGTAGTGAAAACAGTTTAAAAAACATTGGTGCAATCCAGACTAATGTCTGATGTATTAGGAAATGTCTGGATTAGCAGGGGAAAGTCCGTATGTTGCTTTTATCGGAATTTCGCACTTTTCGGAATGGTTTGGACCCCAATTAGTCCATTATACAGTGAGGTCTTACTTACAAATGCTGAATAAAAGCATGGTAGACTAGTACAGTGTTTTGCTGATGTCTGTGAGCTTCATTCCTTGAGAGTAAAAGTAGAAAAGAAAGTGATGGTAATCTAGAGAGAAGGGGACTCCCAGTGTGTGTTACAGCGAATGGGGAGAGACGAATTTGTGAGTTCAACTACCCTAGTACAGAAATAGAAAAGAAAGGAAAATGTGCTAAAGAGTGGAAAGTAGAGTGACATAAGAAGCCCTGATAAAGAAACTTGAGTGTTGCAGCTGCACGAGGCTAACACGAAGGAGTGTTGATGCCAACCTTACCATATGGATGTGAGACTATGGTGTGGCATGAAAATGAAGTGTGACAGCAGTGGAGATGGGACTGTTGAGGAATGTATGTGGAGTTGAGAGAGTGGATAGGATATGAAATAATGTGATTCATGAAAGATGCGGAGTGAGAAAGTCTGTGGACACCAGAATCAAAGAATGTACTGAGATAATATTGTCATGTGGGGAGAACAGATAATAATAGTGGTGAACGAAGTATATCTGAGTGAATGAAAAAGGAAGGAGGCAAGATAGGCCACGAAGGTAGAGGGATTATGGTGGATGAGTGTGTGAGGAAAAGAAGTATGGAAGTCCGTGAGGCTAGGGGACTGACGAGATTGAGCTGGCTGAACGTTATGAGAAATGCATGATCTGGGATTTGGCACCCCTTTTCAATGCGACAGTGTTCGGATTGACTCTCAGATACGTTTATGTGAAGCTACAGAATATGGGAAGTTTTTGGCGTATCAGATAGAGCCAGGATTCCGGGAGCTTGAATGATTAGTGAATGGAAGCGTGGCCCATTGGCATGGGCAAATTTGGGCTGTCTGGACATTGCTACTCCTCACCCTGCCCTAGGGCAGGCTTGGATCCAAGTACAAGTACTTTGACTTGGACTTAAGTACAAATTTTGAGTACTTGTATCTAAGATTTTAAAACTCAGTGTACTTGTACTTGGGCCAAATGTACTTGAAAAAATCAAGTACTTTTAAGTACTTTTCAAGTACAGTACAGTAATAATCATATAAGGTACACTGCATAACTAATTAAATAACAACTGCTTTGACTGACATTAGGCAGATTATAAGTTACTTTAGTTCTACTGTTTGTTTTAAACAATATGTAAATTATTTAATAATAATGGTAATAAGTTTATCTCAACTGTAGCTACTACTGTACGGTAGTAATTGGTATTATCTGGCAACTCTCGTGCACAGACTTCAAGTTGCAATTTTAACGTCAGTAATTTATAGTTTTAGGGCAACTACAAACATTTTACAATGTGGGCAATAAATGCACCATCCACCCGGTCCTCTCACAGGTTGAGCTTAATACAGTATTTGGTAATGTTTAATTTTCTGCCATTATTGCTTACTAGGCTAATCATTAATTTGATAATGAAATGATGATTTTCTTGCTTATTTTTCTAAATAGCAAGTATCATACTCTTCATTTGTAGTGCAAATCTACTTTGTAATATTAAAATTTGTATTATAATTTAAACTAGAAAAATTACTAGAATATGTATCATTACCTTTACCTGCAAGTTGGCTCACTTCTGATCTCCTTCATTAACTAAGCCCTGTGAGCATTTCTTGCCACCCTGTGGGTAATCTTCACCTCTCTTAGGCACCGTGGGACAAGGTTCGCTGTCTAAAATCTGAGAACTACACAGACGGATACTTTTGGGGGCTTAACTATATTCATTTTAGTAAGACCACTTTAATGTATTACCATAATATGCTTCTTCATTAGATATTTGCTACTGAATTGGAAATAATCAGTGATAGGTGGTGGCGACCATCATCCACTCAATATAGTGCTGCCTACTTCTTCCTTAGCCTTTAACATTTTTTTTTTTTTGCCTGCCCTCCTCTCTTCCTATTTCTCCCATCTTTCCTGTCACTTCTTATTGCTTTTCTTTCCTTTACATGTGGCTTTACATTGAGTGACAAGCCAAATGGTTTCCTGTAACCCAAGAAACCATTTACAACGCTGGGTGGTAACCATATAACTAAACCATATGTGCTCCCTGTGTCAACAAGTGGGTTGGTGGAGGGTTAGTCCCCCTCCTTGTACAACAAAAGTCAAATGGCCAACCCTTATGGGATTATGGCATCCGGCAATAGATAGATAGATGTTTATAAAAAATAATAAATACTCTGATGAAATGTACTTAAGTACACAGCCAAGTACTTGGACTTGGACTTAAGTACTAGGCAAATATTCTGTACCTGTACTTTTCTTCAGTACTCATACTTGTCCACAGGTACTGGCACATGTACTTGGACTCATGCCTGCCCTAGGGTGGGAAAGGAAGTCCAGATGATGACCTCTGAAAGCTATAAGAGAGATTTAGAATGTGTCAATATTCTGCCGATGTCTGCCAGTAGCCGGCCATATTTAAAATTCCTAACCCACATTTTCATTTGACAGCTGGCTGCCACATGTAACTGAGGCCAAGTTTCATTAAATCAATAAATTCTCCTATTGCTATGAAATGGGATACACAGACACGTCGGTGATGGTTAGTAAACAACGTGGCCAATTAGAGACTGTTGGTAATCACTGCCGCAGGCAACCTGGCCATTTACTTAAACACTCCATAATAAGCATAGTATACTGTATTTTGTTTTTTCCAATCAATTCTTGCAATCAATATGAAACAAAATCAATGAAAATGGAACATAAGATAAATACAAGAAAGTTACAATATTATATATAGCTAAGCAACAGAAATGAGGGAGCAACGGAAGTACAAATAAAACGGCTTAGTGAGGAAAATGCAGGGGAATACAAAAAAGAAATACAAGATCTGAAAAGGCTATATAATATTACAGAAAATTTAACAAATACGGAACAAAATGAAGCAAAGACAATGATAAGGTACAACAGAACAGAACAGAGAAGAAACCATAAATGAAATGAGAAAAGGAAACAAAACTAAAGAAGCAGCAGAACAGGAAACAGAATACAGTAATCCCTCAAATATCCGGATGTCCAGTACCCGGACATACTCACTATTCGGATATTCTGGGCTGCCCACCCCCCAAAATGCAAAAAATCCGAAAAATCGATTAATTTTCGATTTTTTGGGACCGCGTCAGTTTGAATTTCCCGCCCGCGCTGATCGCGTATGTTTACACCCGTGGCGCCTGTCTGTCGGTCGCCATTACCCACTTTGTTACTGACTCATGAACACCTCCGACAATGGCAGCGATATTGATTGCTTTTGTGGTGATACCCTACCTCCTACAGTGCTTGATACTGCTCTTCACCTTCTTCATCATGTGTGTGATGATGGAATTTACAGTTATGTACAGTGCAGTGAAGTGATGATTCCAGTTATAAAAAAAAAAACGTTGTGTAAAGTGTTGGTGATAAGTGCTGGTGATTCTCAATTGGAAAGGTGTGTCAGGTGGGTTATTACATCAGAGGGCAGCTTCTTGTTCGTAAGTACCCTAACTTCATACCTAACCTGTTTTCATCATGCTGTAAATGTGTTAAAAGATTACCAAAAATGTTAATCATAATTTCCTGCTTGCAATTTAATTTTCCCATTCATGGTTCTTACTTTAAGTAAAACAGCTAGAAAAAGGTGGAAGATGTGAATTTCATGTCCAGTCCTAACCTAGCCTAACCTATGGTTACCATAAAGATTTTCATGTCTAACCTGTTTTCATGATGCTGTTAATGTGATAAGAAATTACCCTAAATGTTAATCATAATTTCCTGCTTGCAGTTTAATTTTCCCATGCATGGTTCTTAAGTAAAACAGCTAGAAAAAAGGTTGAAGCAGTTAATTTCATGTCCGGTCCTAACCTAACCTATGGTTACCATAAAGATTTTCATGCCTAACCTGTTTTCATGATGCTGTTAATGTGTTAAGAAATTACCCTAAATGATAATCATAATTTCCTGCTTGCAATTTAATTTTTCCATGCATGGTTCTTAAGTAAAACAGCTAGAAAAAAGGTGGAAGATGTGAATTTCATGTCCAGTCCTAACCTAACCTATGGTTACCATAAAGATTTTCATGCCTAACTTTGTTTTCATCATGCAGTACATGTGTTAAAAAATTACCCTAAATGTTAATCATCATTTCCTGCTTGCAATTTAATTTTTCCATGCATGGTTCTTAAGTAAAACAGCTAAAAAAAGGTTGAAGCAGTTCATGTCCAGTCCTAACCTAACCTATGGTTACCATAAAGATTTTCATGCCTAACCTGTTTTCATCATGCTGTACATGTGTTAAAAAATTACCAAAAATGTTAATCATAATTTCCTGCTTGCAATTTAATTTATCCATGCATGGTTCTTAAAAAACAGCTAGAAAAAAGGTTGAAGTTAATTTCATGTCCGGTCCTAACCTAACCTAACCTATGGTTACCATAAAGATTTTCATGCCTAACCTGTTTCATCATGCTGTACATGTGTTAAAAAATTACCAAAAATGTTCATCATAATTTCCTGCTTGCTATTTAATTTTTCCATGCATGGTTCTTAAGTAAAACAGTTAGAAAAAAGGTTGAAGCAGTTAATTTCATGTCCGGTCCTAACCTAACCTAACCTAACCTATGGTTACCATAAAGATTTTTCATGCCAAACCTGTTTTCATCATGCTGTACATGTGTTACAAAAATTACCAAAAATGTTAATCATAATTTCCTGCTTGCAATTTAATTTATCCATGCATGGTTCTTAAGTAAAACAGCTAGAAAAAAGGTTGAAGCAATTAATTTAATGTCCGGTCCTAACCTAACCTAACCTATGGTTACCATAAAGATTTTCATGCCTAACCTGTTTTAATCATGCTGTACATGTGTTAAAAAATTACCCTAAATGTTAATCATAATTTCCTGCTTGCTATTTAATTTTTCCATGCATGGTTCTTCAGTAAAACAGCTAGAAAAAAGGTTGAAGCAGTGAATTTCATGTCCGGTCCTAACCTAACCTAACATTGTGTTAATCATAATTTCCTGCTTTTAATTTAATTCTTTCATGCATGGTTATTAAGTGCACCAGCTATGAAAAAGGTTGAAGCAGTGAATTTGATGTCCAGTCATAACCTAACCTAACCTAACCAAACCTAACCTAACTAACCTAACCTAACCATTTTTCTGGTAGCAATTAACATCATTTACTGTATTTGATGCTTTGTATCCAATAATTTAATGCATAAAATGTGAGAAAAGATGATTTCCATGTCCGATACTTACTTATACTATGCTGGCAAGTTCTGAGATCCTATGACTCACTCACCCCTAAATCATCATTTTTTGGTTAAAATTCAATAAATTCATGCTATATGTGCATTATTTATGTGAAAAGGGACCTAAATAAGTGCTATACATGTCCACTAGGGAGGTAGGAAGGTAGTTTTCTGATTTAGGTTAGGTTAGGGTCATGAAAAACCAGTGCTGGAGCTTCAGGACCAATATCCGGACAAAACCAATATTCAGACATGCCTTTGGCTCTATTACAACAGATACTGGAGGGATTACTGTATTTAGAAAAGCTGAATTTCGAAGTCTGGAGGGTGAAGTGCTCGAAAGGGTGCAGCAGGGAAGGAAGGTTGCTGGTTCGTTAAAAACAGTGATAAGAAACAGGGAAGTGAGCATGGAAGTGAAAAAGCTGTTACATGACAGTATTGTGATATCAACTCTGACATATGGAAGTGAAGCTTGGACCCTGGTGGAAGGACAGAAGTCAAGAGTGAGAGCAGTGGAAATTAGTTATTTGAGAGGAGCATGTGGAGTCACATGGAGAGACAGACTAACAAATGAGGAAGTGAAGGAGCGTTGTGGTGTGGTTGAGGATGTGATGGGAAGCGTTAGGAGAAGCACGTTAAGGTGGTTTGGGCATGTGGAGAGGATGGAGAGTGAGAGACTGACGAGGAGAGTGTATGTGAGTGAGGTGGAGGGGGCGAGAGGGAGGAGGAGGCCGAGGATGAGATGGAGGGATGGAGTGGAGAGGTATATGAGAGAGGGGGGTGTGAGTTGGGAGCGTGGTAGTGAAATGGCAGGGGACAGAGTGACATGGAGGCGATTTGTTTGTGGCCACCCCGTGCGGGATTAAGGCGTTTGGCAATAGATAGATAGATAGATAGAATTTCAAAAAAGCAAAAGCTATATTTATGGTAAGAACGAGAATGACTGATGTTAAAGAAAACTACAAAAACAAATATGAACAGAAGTTACTATGTGAATTATGCAAGGAGGAAGAAGAAATGCAACTTCATCTGTTTTATTGTAAGGCATATGAAGATATAATGGAGAACATAACAGTGAAGGAAACAATAAATGGAACAATTCAAGAAAATGATATAAAGTGGCAGGAACTGTAGAAAAAATACTGAAAAGAAGAAATATGATACTAAACATATGAACAATTGAAACAGATAAATAAAAAAAAAAACACACACCTGTTAAAACATAACTCCTGGACAGGAGAGTGCACCACCAACAACAATGTAAATTAACTGTGCTGCTATGTACCAAATCATATACGGTACCTTGAGACCGAGAGTTTTATAATATAGCTAGGTCAAAATTCTGTGCCTATTTGGTAAAGAATTAACATTGCAGCAATGTGTTGGTACAAAAGACATATGTATTAGGTGGCATAACTGCACGCAGCTATATAATTCCCAAGACCAATAAAAAAAGAAAGTAGTTAAACAAGTAACCATATATAAAGCAAGATTTGTCATGGCTGTAATGGATTAAACAAAAAAATCTTTCAAGGTTATGGTGATAACCTTGAAAGCTTTTTTTAAAAAATCCATTACAGCCAAAGCAAATCTTGCTTTATATAAACACATGATGGACAAGGCATAGAAGCACTCAAATGTTCAGAAACCTGGACAATGGACCATGAGCCAGTGTATTAGTGTAGTTATTGTAGTGAAGTGACAGGACCAGTTCCTTAAGAGGACCTTAAGAGGAAATTAGAGGCCCAGAGTAGAAGGAAAGCGATGAAACTAATTGTGCGCCGAAAAGAGGATGCGAAGTGACCCAAATTTGCTTGTTCAGTGAGAGAAAGCATGCATCTAGGTGACTTCATGCTGCTGATGGGACCCAAGAGAGTGACAGAACCATGAAATGCTCATTCCCCTGAAATTTTTTTGGTATTATTCTACAGGTGGACCCACAAAACAGCAATGAATCTACCGTTACTATAGTGTTGTGTAGCCAAGTTCTAAATGGGTCTAACCTGGCTGAGGTATTTAGTTAACGGGATATTGATTTAATATTTTCCCCTAATTCTCAAGAACTATGTTGTGGGAAGGTGTGTACTCTGTGGAGACCATGCGAAAATTACTACTGTCCTTTCACTGCACATGCATCAGAACCATGGCATATTGGCAAACATTTATCATCCAATCAGATTCAAATTAGTCACAGATGTCAGCCAATAGTGCAGCTCACAGACCAAGTCACCTCGCAGCAGATTCAAATTTGAATCTGGATGTGAGGAAAATTATTTTGCAGTAATTGCTCCCTTTTATGAAAAAGACATTAGTACAACTGAATATTTATGGTGTCACCAAGTTCTGCCAATGAATCCTCATAAATGTCCTACGCACGATACTGACTTATCATAAGGAGAAGCACATCTGGTGGTGCTGCCACAAGTACCTCCAACACCAGCTGATGACTCATCAGAAGAGGATGCACAGTAATTTGGTATGCAACCTTTAAGGTTTGGTTAATTTTAGGTTAAGTCAGGTTAATTCTAGGTGAAACTTGGTTATTTCAAGGCTTGGTTAATATACTTTACATTATGTTCCGTTAAGTCTAGGTTGGATGAGTTGGGGTAGGTTTCTGTTATTCTCACTGATTCTGGTGTACATAAGAATTTCAGACTGCACAGTGTTTTGTAATGTTCTTCATTTGATTGTGATACTCATTTCTGCCAGAAACTACTGGCTTTCTTCAATTTTCCCACTTTCTCCCCTGGTCTGCTTGACTGTGTATGTGCATGGGGGGAGCTTGAAAATGAGCGACTTCCGTCAGAAATATTTATCAGATTCAACTGAAAAACACTATAAAACATTGCATTCTGAAATTCTTATGAAAAAAATAAGTATGGGTCCACTTGTATAATATAACCAAACTTTTCAGCCAGGATGCATTATGTAATCAAACAGTACAAATGTACAGAGAACTCTCAACACAAGGGATACACACAGAAAGTAATAAACCACAAAGGAAATTTTTGCCAACCCAGACAACTGAGCGTTTCTGGCACAAGAGTGGGTGGTCCTGGTATTCAGGAGAGGTACCCGAGACAGTACCTTTCACTGCATCTTCGTCTAAGAACTTAACAGGAGCTTCACTCCTTCCTGGTTCAAACTGCACAACTATATACCCCGCAGCTGTGTGTATGTTGCCATTCATGTTATCTCCCATCTGCAGTGCCACACAGACGCTGAAGTGGCCTAAATCACAACTCCCTGAGGTATGCTTTTCAAGTTTGAATAGCTTTCATGGCTAGATTAAATTTGGGTTTGCTAATGACACGGTAGGGGTTGGCGACCCCCGTCCCCAATTAGGACGATTTGATTTTGTTAGATTCGATTCGGGTAGGTTTTTAATGAATTTCGCTCAATTTGGATTTTACACACCCCTATAGTATGTCATTTGTCACAAAATTCTCAAAATCGAAGTTAATACAAAATAACTGGTGAAAAAAAAAAAATACTGGTATTACCTCCCAGTATAAAAACACCAGCACGTGGATCTCACGAACCTGTGGCTATTCTGCTTCAAAGAGAACGATTACCCAACCGCCAAAGATATTAGAGATCGACCCCAAAGAGCACGTGAGCTGTGAATTTACTATTCGTAGTCCATGACTTAGTCGGATGCACGTAGGCATTTGAAAACATACAGTATGTATTAGCAATTACAATTTCAACAAGGCATGATAACAGCATGGTCATTTCTAGATAACCTAGCATCAACTCACAATAATATTACACGTAAAATCCAAAGAGAGAGAGAGAAATCATCCAATACCAAATTCACACAGAACTCACCATGCTGCCTCACACCGACGGAAAGAATGTAATGGCGGATGCGCACGTTTATATATGAAGTGCTGCGCGCACAGTGGTGCCGCTTTTCATCAAGCGCGCTTTTTTTTTTTTTTTTTTTTTTTTTTTATAGATTACTCCCGTATCTGCAAAAATGAGAAGAGGGGAAAATTAAACCTTTCCAACAGATGTGATACAGCGTAATATAACACCTTAGTAGATTTATCTGAGACGATGGTTTGAAGCTGGCAAAAATAATTTTTTCTTAATAGTCTGATTAATATTTTGAAAATGATGTATTCATTACAGCTTTCGGTAGTACATGTATACTAAAACTGAACGATACATAGTAACATATGGTGTCTGAGGAAAGGCCGCCACACACGATCAACAACGGTTCAATATTCAAGGCATGAATACCGACTGGGATGGGAAAATAACGATAGATATTACTGAAGCTACCACATACGATCAGTAATACTGATATCGTCAATATATTGACAGAAAATCAAACTCATTTGTATGTCAATATATTGAACAACCTTTCAATATAACATACATTATTAGTAACATTGATCAATACCAAATATTTACCAATAATATTGATCATGTGGGGGGAGGGGGGACGTGTACAAAGCAAGCCTACATATACAACAAAACAAAGCTGCGGGCCTAGGAAAATAATCCAGTCAGTAGTTACATACGGCGTACAACAAAGGTAGCTGGTGTATCTTGACACACACTGACTGAGAAACAGAATTAACATCTATATTTAACATCTATATTTACTGAGTGCGATTAATACAAGATTTAAAAACTTAAAAAAATACTCATAAGTAATGACTACTAGGCTTTCTAGAACGTTGGTGCAAATTAAGTATATTCACGGAGAATAAAAATAACATTATCCCATTTGTTATGCTACGTATTTGTGGGTCGGTTTCTCGCCCTCAAATACGCAGGCTACAGCGGGTCCCTATTCTAGACCGGGTCGGTCACTCTAAAGAGTAGGACTAGACACAAAAACAAGGCAGTAAGTATTACACACATGTATTCCAGATATCTTCCCAGGGACAATAGTACATCAATAAATATATTACAAACTGGGTTGGTCGGGGATGGGTTAACACTTAACACAAGGTTTTACTTGACGGGGAGTCTGTCACTATACCGACTGATAGAAGTATGGTGCTATTTACCCAACATTTATGGCACATAAAATACACTTACAATTTAAGACACATAAATGAATCTACTACATTTCCCAAACCCGTATAGCACTGGATGGCACTGTATATAAGTTACGTTAACACCTGTGTCACAGACACCTGTTGGCCGGAAGTCTATCTCAGGCAGAGTCTGCCAGTACTAGTGATCACTGACGGAGGGGGACTGCGATATTCTGGCATACCCTGACTAACGTGCCCGGACACTGGGGTGGGTGGAGATTTAATGCACGAGGAGAAGGCACGATGGAAATAATATATATTCCTTCTGTTGGTCACAGGTGTTTCACTCGCATGCCTATGGGTTGGGGAGGGAGAGTTTAAATAACAAGGGAATGGCACAACCGACACAATATTATTGTTCTGTTGGTCACAAAGGCATTTCGTTCACTGGGGGGGCGCGGGACTCTACTCGGGATATAAGTCAGGCCACGGTTAGCTATTAGGCTCGTCCAGTCTTATACTCTGGGTTCCTGGTCACTTAACTCGAGAATACACTGTAGGGGATCACTCATATGGTATAAGTTAATGCACAAAAATATCTGGGTCGAAAGAGCACACACATATGCAAAGTCCACTCACTTCATTACCACTGGTGGGCCCTAGGTTGATTCCCCCGTCCGGAGGAATGGCAGAGCGGCGCGCCCCTGGACAGGGCCCCACACGTAGTCGTGGGACTAGGGGCTCGGCCCGAAGAGAGCCAGGAGACGGGCCTGTCGTCGAGTCTGGGAGAGACTCAGGGAGGCCTCGCCCACAGGTAAGTCGCGCCCTGGTGTTCGGGGCAACTCCCGGGGCACTGGAACCCGGGGCAGCTGGACTGTGGCAACGGCTAGAGGGTGGCGTCGCCGACAGGGTCGTCACACGGGAACCTCGGGCCGGGGGAGTAGTAGACAGGGTCCGACGTCAGCTGCGGGGTCTGCGGGGACTCTGCTTTGGCCGCTGTTCACCCTGGTAGAGTTGCAGGGAACCAAGGCCTCGGGTGAGGCCTTGCCACGGCTCAGGGGAGGCCTTGCCACGGCTCAGGGGAGGGGTCCTATCTGGCTGCAGGTCCTCCTGTAGGAGAGAAGCGGACTGTGGCCTGCTTTACATCCGACCTGACGTGACTAGTGGCCAATGTTGTGGTAGCACAGGGGACATCAGCTTCAATGCGGCTAATGGCCTGCTCTGGCTCTGGCCTGACGTGACTAATGGCCGACGTCAGGGTGGCACAGGGGGCATCAGCTTCAATGCGGCTAGTGGCCTGCTCTACCGCTGGCCTGACGTGACCAATGGCTGACGTCGTGGTGGCACGGGGACAACAGCTTCAGTGCGGCTAATGGCCTGCCCTACCTCTGGCCTGATGTGACTAGTGGCCAATGTCGTAGTGGTGCAGGAGGTTGTAGCTCTGGTGCGGCTAATGGCCCGTACCGTGGAGCTGAGAGGACTAGTAGCAGAGGGATGGACTGTGGCCGATCCTGCCTCGTACCCAGTACGGCTTGTGGCCAATACTGCGGCACCACTCTGGGGGGAACGACTACAGAAGTCGGACAACTTATGGCCTGTCCTGACCGGCCGACACGCGTCCGTGTTGCGACCCTGTAGCGGGGATGCAACTGGGGAATGGACTGTGGCCGGTTCTGCCCCGTACAAGGTATGACTGTGGCCAATACCGCGGCGTTGCATGGAGTTGTAAACTCCACCCCTTACCTGGCGAGTGGAATTCCGGCCGGAGACTAGGCGCCAGCAACTGCTATCTTTCCGGGTCACCACCTGGGAGCAAGAGGGGTGCCAGGAAGTGATACAGGTGCGCCGTTCCTGTTCCCAGCTGCTCCGTGTCAGCGGCGGTCCCCCAGTGGTACTGGGGGGGTTGGAGGTGCTGGTGTCGTCTGCTCTGGCCGTCATGTCGTCTGCGGCTCCAACCCCTAACGTCTGTATTTCACCATTGATGGAATTTGATATTTTGCAGTAAGGCGACGTTCCATGGACAATGTGATGCCTTTGCTGCATCACGAACTGTTTATTCCAACAGTATCTCAAGCAAGAGTCATTCGCGATGGTAGTACGGATATTCTTAAAATAATCATTAGTAAGGAAAAAGTACTGAGAGAAACTGATATGCTATCTATCTACTACCAGACTAATATGCTAAAACAAGAATTATAAAGGTGACCAAGGAAAAAGTACGTCAGCACTTAGGCTATTTAATAATTCATAAGTTTCAGGATAAGTTCCAGAGATGTGGAAGACAGCGAACATATGCCCATTTTTAAAAAGGGTGAATAATGCGTCGAATTATCATCCGATAAGATAACATCAGTAGAATCAGTTTTAGCAAATAAAATTAGAGAGCGCTAAGAAGACAATCCTGTCTCACTAATTACCATTTTTATCGGAGGTTTATGACGTACTAGAAAACGATATATTTTTTTTTTTTTTTTTAATTTAAGATTCGCCACACTGGTGTGGCACGGGCTCGGGGTGGAGAGCCCGTCAGAGGATGGCAGTAAATAAACAAGGGGGCGTCGTCTGCATGGCGACAGAGGACGCTGGCGTGGGGGGGGGGGCAAAGCCCCCCCCCCCTAATAACAAGGGGGCGTCCTCTGCATGGCGACAGAGGACGCTGGCGTGGGGGGGGGGGGGGGGCAGAGCCCATCCCCCGGACAAATATATACCAGTAAGCTTACAGTAGTATTTATATGAACCTGAGTAAATCTTTTGACAGGGTTCTGTACGAAAAGTTACCAGAAAGGTTCGAACACTCTATATAGACGGCGATATCTTGGTTAAAATCCAGGCTGAAGGGACGAAAATGAGTTTAATGAATGGCATTAAGTCAGTGTATTAGTCTTGGTTTACTTCCCACTTCTTTATTGAAGCCTCCAAAACTTTGGTAAAGTTGCTTTAGTGATTTCTATATTCTGTCAAACAAAATATTTCCAATAATTCTATCTATCTATTGCCAGACGCCTCAATCCCGCACGGGGTGGCCACAAGCAAATCGCCTCCGTGTCACTCTGTCCCCCGCCATTTCACTACCACGGTCCCATCTCACACCCCCCTCTCTCATATACCTCTCCACTCCATCTCATCCTCGGCCTCCCCCTCCCTCTCGCCCCCTCCACCTCACTCACATACACTCTCCTCGTCAGTCTTTCACTCTCCATCCTCTCCACATGCCCAAACCACCTTAACGTGTTTCTCCTAACGCTTCCTATCACGTCTACAACTACACCACAACTCTCCTTCACTTCCTCATTTGTTAGTCTGTCTCTCCATGTGACTCCACATGCTCCTCTCAAATAACTAATTTCCACTGCTCTCACTCTTGACTTCTGTCCTTCCAACAGGGTCCAAGCTTCACTTCCATATGTTAGAGTTGGTATCACAATACTGTCATGTAACAACTTTTTCACTTCCATGCTCACCTCCCTGTTTCTTATCACAGCTTTCAACAAACCAGCAACCTTCCTTTCCTGCTGCAGCACTTCACCCTCCAGACTTCCATCCTTACTCATCACACTGCCCAAGTACTTAAATTCACTCACATTCTCCATATCCTTCCCATCCAATCTCACTGTACATTCACTGGCTTCACTTCTCTCGAAGACCATCACTTTACTCTTCCCTACATTCACCTTTAGATTCCGTTTCTTACACACTCTCCCAAACTCATCTACCAAGCCTTGCAGCTCACCTTCGTCTTCGCTCAACAACACAGTATCATCTGCAAACAACAGTACAGGGAGTTTCCAAACATTGCCCTCTCTCACTAGGGCTGCTCCAACATCCACTGCCTGACCTTGTATCTCTTTTATAACCCCATCCATGTACAGATTGAACAGCAATGGAGACATGACACATCCTTGTTTCAATCCAACCTTCAAATGGAAAGATTCACTCAGTTTGCCATCCACACGCACTGCAGCCTTAGCACCCTTATACATACTCTTCACTGCCTTCAACAACTTCCCATCCACTCCATATATTCTTAATACCTTCCACAATCCTTGTCTCTCCACCCTGTCATATACTTTCTCCAGATCCATGAAGGCTGCATACAACTTCTTGCCCTTCTCTAGAAACTTTTCCACTAAGGATCTAAGAATGAATATCTGGTCTACACAACCTCTTCCCTTCCTAAAACCTTGTTCTTCTCCAATTCCTCTGTAATTTCCCTAACTCTGTCAATAAGTATCCTACCATATACTTTTCCTATTACACTGAGAAGGCAAATGCCCCTATGATTACCACACACTTCTTTTTCCCCTTTTCCTTTGTACAGAGGAATAATTATACCTGACTTCCAATCCTCAGGAACTCTACCCCCCTCCCAAGCCAATCTGCACACCTTCCACATCCATTCTATTACTATCTCTCCCCCATGCTTCAGCACTTCACCACACACTCCATCAATTCCTGGGGCTTTCCCCATTTTAACTTTCTTCATTGTTTCCACCACTTCCATCCTACTGATTTCTTCCTCTCTTCTCACAACCCTCCTTCTCCCTGCCATTCCCCAGCCACTTATACTTGAATTACTTTCATTCTCTATGTTCAGCAGTTCATTAAAGTGTTCTCTCCATCTGTTTACTTTTTCTCCCTTCTCCACAAGTAATCTACCATTTTTATCTTTCACACCCCCACTGACTTTGTTGGCACCCTGTCACCTCCTTCAGAAAATTTTCTTACATTCCCTCCACTCTGCACTCAAATTCCTTCCAAATTCCTCATCCACTCTCTTCTTACTCTCTCCTACTAATCTTTTCACCTCTCTCCTCCTCACTACATATAACTCTCTCGTCCGTCTCTCATCTTCTTCGACACCCTTGGTTCCTCATCCACTCATTATATGCTTTCTTCTTTTGTGCCACAGCCTCTCTCACCTCTTCAGTCCACCATGCTGTTCCCTGAACCCCCTTTCGTCTTCTCTTCACCCCACACACCACCTCACATGCTGCACAGATTTCTTCTGTGAATATCTTGCACACACCTTCCACATCCCCCATCTGCTCCAATCTATATTTACCCAATCGCTCCTCCACTTCCCTTTTATATTCAACCTTTATTCCATCCTCTTGTAACTTTTCTACCCTCCTTGTAACAAATACTTCCTCTTGTCCTTCCCTTCTTCTCTTCCTCCATCTTGTTTGGATTCTGATTCTGGCCACCACCAAGTGGTGGTCAGAAAGTCCACTCCCCCAACCTCTATATACTCCTGCATCCATTACACATCTTCTCATCCTTTCATCCACACACACAGTCAATCATTGCCTTCCGTTCATTCATTCCACCGTCCACTCTTCTCACCACTCTCCATGTATACCTATGGATCATTTTGTGCCTGAAGAGGGTATTAGCTACCACCAACCCCCTCCCAGCACAAATGTCCACTAAAGCACTGCCATTCTCATCCATCTCTGCAGGCACACCCCACTCACCAACCACTCCATCCACGTTCTCATTCCCTACTTTTCCATTCATATCTCCAATCTGAAACACTCTCTCATTCCTTTCAAACTTTTGCAAGCAGGCTTCCACATTTGTCCAGAACTCTTCTCTCACTCTACTTACACGATCTTGCGTTGGCGCATACACGCACACAATTGCCCACATTTGTAGTCCAACTTTCACTTTTACCCACACAATCCTTGACCCAACTGATCCATACTCTCTTACATTCTTCTTCCATCTGTTGCTCACAGCAATACACACTCCCTCTTTCGCCCTCTCATTCTCACCCACTCCTGTGCATATACCCCATCCATACTCCCATTCTCTCACACTCTCACCTCGCCATTTAGTTTCAGTTATTCCACATATATCCACTTTCGCTTTCTCAAGCACCTGTACAATCTCTCTCTCACCTTATCATTCATACCCCTAACATTCCATGTTGCAATCTTTACCACGTCCTTTGTCCGGTCCTTTTTCGTCAACTTTTGGTCAGTCCTGGTCTGAGGCTTCTTGTGCATATTTTTAGTTAGTTGTTTTTACGGGGTGGGGCACTAACCCACCACCAACCCTTTTAGTCGCCTCTTATGACAAGCGGGGACACTGGAGGAGAATTCTTGAAAAAAAAAAACCCTACCCTCAGGGGGGAGCAATAATTACTTTTACATTTTCTATGTACCGCAGTTGTAATCTCTTCACTTTGCTTCTTTCATTCATATATCCAGGGCAAGAAGATTCCTCTTCAAGATCACATTCAGGGCAAAGAACATTTTCTCCTGTAAATTATTTTCTATCATTTAGTGGTAATAAATTTACTCTGCACCAATATAACATTACCCATGCTGTTATCATGTATATCATTTTCACTTATTCAGAGTTTTACTCTCGGTACATTTCAGTGATTTATTTGTTTTCTTTTTTACATCTCCATGGATCTGATAGTTTTCTTTAGCCTCTCTCATACTCTTGACATCTTTGGGTGTTACACATACCGTATTTCTGTCAAATACTAACACACATCTTTTATCCATGCATATTTTCTTGTCATTTTCATGTGTTCTATAATTTCTTTTAGAAGATGATTTACTGCCTGACTTCATCAGATAAGGTTATTGTTTTTGACCTTAAGTGCATTAGACTCACCTGGTTGGCTACGCTACCCTATTACAGTTTAACAGTATGGCTCTGTAGGAAGCTGGTTTTCAAGAAATAGGGCAGCCCATACCTGCTGGTACGTCAGCCCCATTTCCTATACACATCATCATCAGAATATACTATTGAGTAGGGGCTGAGTTTTATGCCATATGCAGGGTAGATACACTACTTGAAGGACTTCAAATTATGAATTGTAGTTATTCAATATAATCGAACAAGATGTGACCTAGTTGCGAGTGGAGGGACTTTATATATGATACAACTGAGTCAGTGCTAACAGTATCATCTGACAGAGAATTCCAGAGGTCTATACATCTGATACTGAAAAACCTGCGTCTACACTCAGCTGAAGTGCGGGGCTTGGCCACCATGAATATATGGTCTCTGGTGTGAGTTTATGAAGGAAGAGAAAAAAGATCAGGTGGTGCAACTGGGGACTGACAGTGGAAGGTTTTCCAGCATTTAATAAGGTCAGCTCTGATCAGTCTCCCTTTTACAGAATATGGGTCAAGGTTTTTCAGACAGTCAGCATAACTGAGTTCAGACAGGCCGTTGATTTGCTTAGTCCATCTGTGCTGTACAGACTCCAGGAGCCTCAGGTCCCTGTGGTAGCCTGTATTCCATATAGTGGAGCCAAATTCCAGGATAGATCTGATGTGGGATTTGAACAAAGTCATCATAAAATCTCAGTCACGACAGAGGGTGGACCAATTAGACAGAAGCCTAGTCTGATATAGCTGAGAGTTTCATAATTCCGAGGGTCACCCCCCAGGTGGGGTTCTCAAGCATATGACCAGAAAATAAATTACTACAGTATCATATTCTAGTCTCGTAAATGAAAACTGTACTCCATTTAATTTGGCCCTTAATTTCACCCTTTTGCAGCTTATCGCACATCTTTATAGCACTTCTTCATGACGTGATCAGTACAATATTACCATACTATAATCTGTTACTAAAACTCAGCAGTCACAGTGGGCAGAGGGCAATTTCAGGCCAGGTTGGAGTATAGATGGCTGTACACGGTTTACATTGCCACGCACCTAGCTTGCTGTACATTTAGTGAACTTTCACTCACTGCCACTCAACAAAAATGACTTCTAATGGCTCTGGTATCATGTCTGGTATAGTCCTGAGGCGCTGGGTATTGGGGTCCTGGAGGCTGTAGTGCTGAATCCTGTGGCAATGTGGGGGCTGGCTGAGGAGGTTGATGCCACAAATACAGTAGAGGTCTCTGACAATGCAGATCCTCTTGGCAGCAGGTGAGGGCAGAGGCTTGAAAAACTGGGAGATCTTAGCCTGGATCTTCCTTGGCTGCCGTTGCTTCATTAACTCCAGGCTGATGAGCAACAGATTTCATAATGTTGAGCAAGAGGTCAGCAGTGGTTGTGCTACTAAGGCCTGCACTACAGTGTCATGGTACCAGGGGCGTCTGTGTTTTGAGGGGATGCAGGGATGAGTGGGCATTGTGCTCTCTTCCACACTTGGGTGTGAAGTTTTTGCCTCTTAATTTTTTCCTGATTGATCTTGACATTGTGCCTCCCAGAATAAGGACACCTGTATGCTGCACTACACTTCCAAAGCAAATGCCCCCACATGCTGCAGCAGTAGCAAAGGTCAGGCTCTGAACATTACATGCAACCTCTCTGTATACCAGTGGCCTTATGAATGGTGTCTTTCGAATCTTCCCCTCTAACAGAACAATAAGCTGTGGCTTCAGGTCTTTCCTAACCTTTCGTCTCTTCATCCACAGGACATTTTCTGGAGCTTCAAGATCTTCCACTGCCCAGTGGACGGAAACATTTTGAGTAATAAACCTGGTTTGGGAGCAGTTGATAACAGCTTCCAAAACAATGCCATTAAATCTATCTGCTGTCAAATAATCCACAGCATAGCCATTTCTCACAAACACTCAGATGAGTCTTGCCTTCTTTGAACAGTATCTCAAATTCAGGAAACTGTTTTGCCACAGAAACCATCCTCTTAGCTTTTTGTGAGAGAGCTCAGAATCTGAGATGAAATTCAACTTCACTTTGGCATCACGGTTTTGCTCCAGTTCTCCAAACTTCATCACATTCTCAACATCTGATGCATCAGGGTCCCCTCCCATATCTTAGTGTTTGCTGACATTGTGCCATGTTTACAGTAATTTACACATGGCATGGCTCACACTGCACCACCAGTACTGCCATCCATGATCATTCCTTGTACTGAGGATTGTTCCTGCCATTCCCCATCACTTTCTGAGGACAAGAGACTATCACAGGGGCCAGTCCTTTCCCTGATGCTGTAGGTGTGATTAGAGGGACAAGACCCTTAGCATTTACAGGGGCAGTACTATGCAGACATGGGAGCTAGTGCATATGCATGCCAATACCCTATGATCATCTGACAGGCACTGTGGCAAGGGTAATTTTTAATTAAGCCATAAGCTGGTACAGATTTATAAAAAAAATGTATAAGTACAGCATAAAAACTCTGTCAGTTTATCCATTGCCAGATGCCTTAATCCCTTAAGGGGTGGCCACAAACAAATCGTCTCCATGTCGCCCTGTCCCCCGCCATTTCACTGCCCTGCTTCCAGCTCACACCCCCCTCTCTCATATACCTCTCCACTCCATCCCTCCACCTCATCCTTGGACTCCCCCTCCCTCTCCCCCTTCTCCATCTCACTCACATACACTCTTCTCATCAGTCTCTCATTCTCCATCCTCTCCACATGGCCAAACCACCTCATTGTGTTTCTCCTAACGCTTCCTCTCACATCCACATCCACACCACAATGCTCCTTCACTTCCTCATATGTCAGTCTGTCTCTCCATGTAACTCCACAAGCTCCTCTCAAATAACTCATTTCCACTGCTCTCACTCTTGTCATGCGTCCCTCCAACAAGGTCCAAGCTTCACTTCCATACGTTAGACTTGGTATCACAATACTGTCATACAGTAAATTTTTCACTTCCACACTCCCGTGTTCTTATCATTGCTTTCAAAGAACTCAAAACACCTTAAAGAGTAACTGCTGAATGTATTATATATAAAGTTCATTACAGTATCATTCTCATCCTCACCATTCTGACTTATTTTCCTAACCCAAGGTGGCACAAGGTAGAGTCCACAGAGCCAGAAAAAAAATGAAAGAATGAGACACTAACCAAAGTTCACCTAACTGAATGAGCCACACTCCCCTTCACTCACCACTGAAGCCCCCAGAATCCTGGCTCCATTTGATAGGTCTATGAACATTCCGCACATAGCTTCACACCTACTTATCTGATAGAATCAGTCTTTTGACTATCCATTTAAAATCTTTTTTTTCCCTCTGCCACTCATCATTGATCAGCAACACAATTCTTTCTTTGCATCTTCCATGCACATTCGTACCCAACCTTACAAATTTCACACCTTTCCACTCCTCCACTTCACACTCTTTCATGTTTGTTTCACCCAGTGCCATCATGGCACACCTAGCACTCTTAAATGCATATATTACTTCCAACAACTTACTCTACAAGGTCGGGCAGTGGATGTTGGAGCGGCCCTAGTGAGAGAGGGCAATGTTTGGAAACTCCCTGTACTGTTGTTTGCAGATGATACTGTGTTGTTAAGCAAAGACGAAGGGGAACTGCAAGGCTTGGTAGATGAGTTTGGGAGAGTGTGTAGGAAACGGAATCTAAAGGTGAATGTAGGGAAGAGTAAAGTGATGGTCTTTGAGAGAGGTGAAGCCACTGAATGTACAGAGTGAGATTGGATGGGAAGGATATGGAGAATGTGAGTGCATTTAAGTACTTGGGTAGTGTGATGAGTAAGGATGGAAGTCTGGAGGGTGAAATGCTCAAAAGGGTGCAGCAGGGAAGGAAGGTTGCTGGTTCGTTGAAAGCAGTGATAAGAAACAGGGAGGTGAGCATGAACGTGACAAAGTTGTACATGACAGTATTATGATACCAACTCTAACATATGGAAGTGAAGCTTGGACCCTGTTGGAAGGACAGAAGTCAAGAGTGAGAGCAGTGGAAATGAGTTATTTTAGAGGAGCATGTGGAGTCACATGGAGAGACAGACTAACAAATGAAGAAATGAAGGAACGTTGTGGTGTAGTTGTGGACATGATAGGAAGCGTTAGGAGAAACACGTTAAGGTAGTTTGGGCATGTGGAGAGGATGGAGAGTGAAAGACTGACGAGGAGAGTGTATGTGAATGAGGTGGAGGGGGCGAGAGAGAGGGGGAGGCCGAGGATGAGATGGAGGGATGGAGTGGAGGTATATGAGAGAGGGGGGTGTGAGTTGGGAGCGGGGTAGTGGAATGGCAGGGGACAGAGCGACATGGAGGCGATTTTTTTGTGGCCACCCCGTGCAGGATTGAGGCGTCTCGCAATAGATAGATAGAACTTACTCTACTCCCTGACACGTACATCTCACATTCCACGTGGCCAAACAAACCTGCCCATTTGGTTGGCATCCAGGGCAGTTTCAGGACCTTATGAGGCTCTCTTAATTTACGTCCATTTTTGAGAAGCGAGTTTTAAAGATTTGGGAAAGCTGGGGACACTACCCCTACCAGATGACCCCAGACTTTCACTCAGCATTTTCTTTCTCATAGGTGGGCTGCCAAGCAAGGCTATGAGGTCCAGCTACCCTGCTAGATGACCATAGCTCATCCTTCCTTTGGCAAGTCTTGCTTTTGTTCTGCTGGATGTATAACCACCCTCCTCCTTGGACAAATCCAGTGGGATTGTTTGTTTAGTCACTGACAGCCCAGCCATGACAGGGATATTACTAAATTACTTGGTACCAGTAATATATCAACAAACCTGACCTGACCTGAGCTTATTGCTAATGGCCACTTGCACAAAAATACTCCCAGTCATAATTCACTGCTTCAGCGAGGATCCATACATGTAACTTTATGTTGCACCCTCCACCACAGAGGGGAGAAAAAAAAAAAAATCCTTCCCTCTCAGCACACCATTAATTGCATACCACAGCCATCCAAAACTTCCAGCCAAACATCCTTCTTTAAAAAAAAAAAAAAAAAAGGGGGGGGAGGAAAGGGCACCAAACAGACACCATATTCATTGCGTCATGCCTGTGTTGTTTCCCAAAGCTGCATTTTCTACCATCTATTGAACTCAACAAATTTCAACATTTTTCAGGACTTTATTGGTTGTTGTGCAGAAAATACGCCAACTCCACTGTCAGGCACACAAACTTAGAAAATCTGTGGTGTTGACATTATTCCAAAATATGGTACAGGTTGTACCTGCTTCAGTAGCAACATAAACTGTATCTCACAGTCCACTATGTCCTCACAGTTATGCAGATCCTGCCCTCTCCACAACACACTCCATGCACCTCACTTTCATGACACTGACAATCCTTTAGAGAAAAAAGAAAAAAAAAAGTGTGAGCTTGGTGTCGCATGCACCAATTTCACTCATGCACAAAGTGCCCTATTTACAAAGGTCCTTGTATCTAAGTATGAGGAAAAAGGTATAAGGTTTTTGTGCATTAGCTCACATGCACCAAGTATATGACAGACAACTTACTCAATGACCTCTGATGGGCAACTTCATTGCACTCTTATGAACAAAAAGTCATCAACTTTTCCTTCACTCTTTTTGATAACCAGTAACTCTTCCAACAACACCCTCAGCTCTGCTTTTTCTAGCTCGAGTACTGGAATGAAGTTCCTGCTTTGGTTCCATGCTGACATCCTAACTAGGCACTCTTTTGCCTCTTCAACTTGTACCTCCCCTTCTTGCTGTCATTCAGCCTGTCTTAAAGAAGGATAACCACTCCCAGCCTTCTAACTATCACCCAACTGCTTTAATATCTTGTGTTTTAGAAGTCTCCAAGTCTATGCTTAACAGTAAGATTTGAAGCATTTTTCCTCTCATAACCTTCTAATCACTGATATGAGTTCCACCAAGGACACTTCACTGGTGATTTCCCCTTCCTTGATCATCCTCCTTTTGGATCTGTGGTAAAACCTTTGCCATTGTAATTGATATCTCAAAGGTTTTTGACCTTCTTTTCCAAACTGTACTCCAAGTTTTTATTCTTCCATTTGTGCTTTCATTTCTATCTTCCTTTCTGGCCATTTTATAGTGCTGCTGTAATTGGCCACTGTTCTTTTACTGAAGCTATCGATAGTGATGTTCCTCAGGGTTCTGTCTTGTCACTTCAATGACCATCTGGGCTGAACTATTTAACTCTATCCACTGGCATGCTGAAATCTCAACCTTTCACATATCCAACCACCTCTCAAAGTATCTATTAAAAACAACTACTTCAACAATCAAAGGATTAAGCCAGGGCAAACCTGGTCTCTGACTAGGGTGTTACTGGATGTGACTGGGGTAAGAAACTTTGTTTTTAATGCATCAAAAATGTAATTTCTGCATCTTGCAAATCTTCAAAACCTTCCACAAGATAACACTTAATCTTTAGCAACTCACACACACACACACACACACACACACACACACACACACACACACACACACACACACACACACACATATACTGTATATACAGTATATCCATCCATCCATCATCCAATCCTGTCGCCCCATGAGGAGTATAGGAGCCTGGTGCTAGGCAAGTTGGTCCTGACATTTAAGATGAAAGTGACCAGCCTCACTCATCCCTGAGTGGCATCACATGAGCAATGAGCCCTAACTACCCCTTGGATATAAACCTACACAGGCTCCATCTGACCCACTAAACCACCAGGCACCATAATTTGGTTAAATGGTTACCACCCAGCATAATAAATGGTTTCCTGGTGTACAGGAAACCATTTGGCTTGTCACTCAGTGTAGAATCACCCATAGGCAGAAGGAAGAGGAAAGAATGAAGGAAAGAAAGACAGAAGCAGGGAGTGTAAAGTCACCTGTAGACAGAAGAAAGAGGGAAAAATGAAAGAAAGACAAGAGGAAGGAAGGAGGAGAGGAAAGGGCAGACACCCAAAGCAGCACTACATTGAGTGAGTGGATGGTAAGTGCCCCCACCTACCACAACTACAGTAATCAAATGGTATAATATATATAAACATACTGTACTGTACACTGATAAACATGTCTTTTATTTACC
>JAGKTI010003650.1:35906-46312 GCA_018397915.1 Birgus latro
GATTTCAGAGAAAGGAGAAATGGATAGAATGTGTTCCATCGTAGAAGTAAGATAGTCAAAGAATTTTTGATAGTCAGTAGCAGGTGTGGAGAAAATAGGTGAGAGAAATGCCCGGGAATTACAACAGGTATGGACAGATATTAGAGAGTTATAGGAATGGACCTCAGAACAGGAAAGGGAGATTAAGGTATTGAAAAGTAAGTTTAAGAGCATCTGCTCATGCAGTGCTGAATGAGAGAAAGAAGTAACAGAGTGAAAAGTGAGCAATGAATAAGCCACAAATGAAATAAAACAGCTCAAGAGGGAAAATAAGAGGCTGGAAGAGGAAAGGGACAAGATGAAAAGTAAACCTGCTGACGAGTATGAATCAGAAACACAGATGCATGATGAACACACAAGGGAAATTAAAGAAGAGCACAAGGGATGGAAAAAATTCAGGAGGAAGGAAAAATAAATCTAAAGATTTTAGAACAGCAGAGAAAGGAAAACTAAGAAGGAGGGTGGAGAAGGAAGTGGGCAAGGTACTAAAAAGTAGAGACTCTCTAGTCAGGGATGTAGGAGATAAGAAAAAATGTAATAATTGCAGGATTGATAGAAAAACCAATGTCAATAAGATCAGAAAGGGAAAGAGAACTGAGAAGGGCTAAAGAGATAGTATCAATAGTTATGGAGGGTGACAACGAAGCTCAAGAAGAAACTGAAGAGGTGTTTAGGCTGGGGAGGGATGCAGCCACTAAAAGTTAAGTTTCAGTCACAGGTCATGGTAAATGAAATCATTAACAGGACTCGGAAACTAGTTGACAAGGAGGGGTTTAAGAAAACTTGGATAAGGAGAGATGCAAATGAGGAAGAAGGAGCAAAAATAAAGGAGCTAGTCAAGGAAGCTGAGGGAAAAAAAATGAACGGAGGAAGAGAAGATAGACTTTTATTGGAGTGTTATGGATCAGAAACTGAGGAAGTGGTACTGACAGAAAGATGCGAGAAGAACAGAATAAAAAAAACAACATATAAAGGCTGAATGTCACATATGCTAACGTAGATGGCTTTATCTCTGCAAGGCCAGAAATCAACAATTTCTATCTATCTATTTCCAGACGCATTAATCCCGTAAGGGGTGGCCACAAACAAATTGCCTCCATGTTGCTCTGTCCCCCCCCCCCGTTTCACTGCCCTGCTCCCAGCTCACACCCCCCTCTCTCATATACCTCTCCACTCCATCTCATCCTTGGTCTCCCTCTCCCTCTCCCCCCCTTCACCTCACTCACATACACTCTCCTCGTCAGTCTCTGACTCTCCTTCCTCTCCACATGGCCAAACCACCTTCGTGTGTTCTTCCTAACACTTCCTATCACATCCACATCCATACCACAGTGCTCCTTCACTTCCTCATTTGTCAGTCTGTCTTTCCATGTGACTCCACATGCTCCTTTCAAATAATTCATTTCCATTGCTCTCACTCTTGACTTCTGTCCCTCCAACAGGGTCCAAGCTTCACTTCCATATGTTAGAGTTGGTATCACAATACTGTCATGTAGCAGCTTTTTCACTTCCATGCACACTTCCCTGTTCCTTATCACTGCTTTCAAGGAACCAGCAACCTTTCTTCCCTCCTACATTCTTTCAAGCACTTCACCCTCTAAACTTCCATTCTTACTCATCACACTACCCAAGTACTTATATGAACTCACACTCTCCATATTCTCCCCATCCAATCTCACTGTACATTCACTGACTTCACTTCTCTCGAAGACCATCACTTTACTCTTCGCTACATTCACTTTTAGATTCCGTTTCTTACACTATCTATCTATCTATCTATTGCCAGACACCATAATCCCGTAAGGGGTGGCCATTTGACTTTGAGTTATTTTTTTTTTTTTTACGGGGAAGGGCACTAACCCTCCACCAACCCACTTGTTGACACGTAGGGAGCACGTATGGTTTGGTCATATGGTTACCACCCAGCGTTGTAAATGGTTTCTTGGCTTACAGGAAACCATTTGGCTTGTCACTCAATGTAATGCCACCTGTAAAGGAAAGAAAAGCAGTAAGAAGTGACAGGAAATATAGGAGAAATAGGAAGAAAGGAGGGCAGGCACAGAAAAAGAATGATAAAGGCTAAGGAAGAAGTAGGCAGCACTACATCAAGTGAGTGGATGATGGTCGCCACTCTCCCAAATTCATCTACCAAGCCTTGCAGCTCCCCTTCGTCTTCATTTAACAACACAGTATCATCTGCAAACAACAGTACAGGGAATTTCCAAACATTGCTAGGGCTGCTCCAACATCCACTGCCCTACCTTGTATCTCTTTTATAACCCCATCCATATACAGATTGAACAACCATGGAGACATGACACATCCTTGTTTCAATCCAACCTTCAAATGGAAAAATTCACTTAGTTCACCATTCACATGCACTGCAGCTTTAGCACCCTTATACATACTCCTCACAGTCTTCAACAACTTCCCATCTACTCCATATATTCTTAATACTTTCCACAATCCTTGTCTATCCATACTCCTAACAGTCTTCAACAACTTCCCATCTACTCCATATATTCTTAATACTTTCCACAATCCTTGTCTATCCACCCTGTCATTTGCTTTCTCCATATCCATGAAGGCTGCATGCAACTTCTTTCCCTTCTCTAGAAACTTTTCCACTAAAGATCTAAGAATGAATATCTGACCTACACAACCCCTTCCCTTCCTAAAAGCTCCCTGTTCTTCTCCATCTAATTCCTCTGTTATTTTCCTAACTCTTTCAATAAGTATCCTGCCATATACTTTTCCTATTACACTAAGAAGGCTAATGCCCCTATTATTACCACACACTGCTTTTTCCCCTTTTCCTTTGTACAGGGGAATAATTATACCTGACTTCCAATCCTCCGGGATTCTACCTTCTTCTCAGGCCAATCTGCACACCTTCCACATCCATTCTATTACTATCTCTCCCCCATGCTTCAGCATTTCACCACACTCCATCAATTCCTGGGGCTTTCCCCATTTTAACTTTCTTCATTGCTTCCACAACTCCCATCCTAATGGTTTCTTCCTCTCTTCCCACATCTCTCCTTTTCCCAGCCATTCCCCAGCCACTTATACTTGCATTACTTTCACTCTCTATGTTCAACAATTCATTAAAGTGTTCTCTCCATCTGTTCAGTTTTTCTCCCTTCTCTACTAGTAATCTACCATTTTTATCTTTCACTCCCCAACTAACTTCTTTGGCACACTGTCTTTACCTCATTCCAGAACATTTTCTTACATTCCCTCCACTTCGCACTCAAATTCCTTCCAAATTCCTTATCCACTCTCTTCCTTCTCTCTCTTACTAATCTTTTCACCTCTCTCCATATAACTCTCTCTTCCGTCTCTCAACTTCTTCGACACCTCTGTTCCTCATCCACTCACTATATGCTTTCTTCTTTTGTGCCACAGCCTCTCTCACCTCTTCAGTCCACCATGCTGTTCCCTGTACCCCCTTTCGTCTTCTCTTCACCCTACATACCACCTCACATGCTGCACAGATTTCTTCTGTGAATACCTTGCACACACCTTCCACATCCCCTATCTGCTCCAGTCTATATTTACCCAATTGCTCCTCCACTTCCCTTTTATATTCTGCCTTTATTCCATCCTCTTGTAACTTTTCTACCCTCCTGGTAAGAATTACTTCCTCCTGTCCTTCCCTTCTTCTCCTTCTCCATTCTGGCCACCACCAAGTGGTGGTCCAAAAGTCCACTCCCCCAACCTCTATATACTCTTGCATCCACTACACACCTTCTCATCCTTTCATCCACACACACAGTCAGTCATTGCCTTCCGTTCATTCAGTTCACTATCCACCCTTCTCAACACTTGCCACATATACCTATGGATCATCCTGTGCCTGAAGAGGGTATTTGCTATCACCAACCCCCTCCTGGCACAAATGTCCACTAAAGCACTGCCATTCTTATCCATCCCTGCAGGCACACCCCACTCACCGACCACTCCATCCACTTTCACATTCCCTACTTTTCCATTTATATCCCCAATCATCTCTCATTCCTTCCAAACTTTTTCAAGCATACTTCGATGATTGCTCAAAACTCTTCTCTCACTCTGCTTGCACGATCTTGCGTTGGTGCATACACACACACAACTGCCTACATTTGCAGTCAAACTTTCCCTCTTACCCACACAATCCTTGACCCAACTGATCCATACTCTCTCATATTCTCCTTCCATCTGGTACTCACAACAATACACACTCCTTCTTTTGCCTTCTCATTCTCATCTACTCCCACGCATATACCTCATCCATACTCCCATACTCTCACATTTTCATCTCTCCATTTAGTTTCTGTTAATCCACATACATCTACTTTCGCATCCTCAAGCACCTGTACAATCTCTCTTTCTTTCACCTAATCATTTATTCCCCTTACATTCCACGCTGCAATCCTTACCAAGTCCTTAGTACAGTCCAAATGTAATACAATTTCTTGAGGGTAATGAGCCAGATATTATGTGCTTTGTAGAGACCAAGTTAAGAGAGGATATTGATATCCAAGTGGGAGATGGTAAATACAAACTATGAAGCAGAGACAGAAAAGAAAAAATGGGAGGAGGAATGATGATAGCTGTGAAGAACAGACATGGATAATGTGGAACTGGAAGAAGGTAGGGCAGAAGTGATAACTATGAAACTAAAAACCAGAGGCGAAGGCAGGGGAAATCGCAGTAGCACAAGATCTCCCTAAGATAAGGGCATGGAATGAGAGGGAATACCAAATGCTGTCAGACATGGTAAGACACCTACAGGAAGCAACTGAGAAAAGCAACAATATAATCCTGATGGGTGACATTAATTGTAAAGAGGTGAAGTGGGAGTGGGTCTCAGGAGGTAGTGAAGAATTGTGGGGCAGTATAATGTTAAATATAGCTAAAAATAATGTAATGATCCAGTGGGTCAAAGAAGAGACAAGATTTAGAGGTGATGACACACCAGCTAGACTAGATTTACTGCCAGCCAAAGAACCTCAAGTACTGGATCTCTGAATTATCTGATTATGTAGTGACAAATTACAGAATGGAATGTGGTGCCAAGAGATGAGCTATACAGGCATGGAAGATACAACTTTGAGGAAACAAACTTTACAGAATTGAGGAAATTTTTCGAAGAAACAGATTGGAGAGAATTCAGAGAATCAAGAGAGATGCAGAAGTGGAAAATCTTTCTAAGCATTTACAACTCAGGTATGAAAAAATATGTGCCAAGAGTAAGTGGGAGAGAGAACTGGAAAAAAGATTGGTTCAACAGAAGGTGTATGATGGCAAAAAGTGAAAGGGATGTGGTATGGAGCAAATGGAAAAAAAAAAGGCAACAATAGAACAAAGGAAGAATCCAAAAGAACTAGAAATAAATATACGAGAATCTATAGAGAGAAAGAAAGAAACTTTGAAAAGTGGTATAACTGACAAATGTAAGGAGGAACTTAAATTGTTTTATAGGTGTGTCAATGGCAAATTGAAACACAAAGAAGGACTCAATAAGCTGAAAGTAGAAGGAAAGGTCTATAAGATGCAGCAATGCAAGCTGAAATAATGAAAAGCTGCCAATAGGTTTTCACTAAGGAAAGTGAGTTTGTGGAGGGGAAGGGAGTGACTAGAAGTGGAGTGTTAAAAGATATAAAAGTGGAAGTGCAGCAAGTATATACGTTACTGGAAACTCAAGGTGTAAGGAAAGCTCCAGGGCCTGACGGTACCTCTTATTGGATACTAAAGGAATGCAGAGAACAACTGGCAGAAAAGATTCATGGTTTGAGTGTGTGTTCTCTGAAAGAAGGGTAAGTGCCTCGAGAATGGAAGAGGGCCAATGTGGTACCAATTTACAAAAGAGGGAATAAGGAAGAGCCCTAAATTATAGACCAGTGCCCCTAACCAGCATGGTTGCAAAGTTGTGTAGGAGATTCATGAAAGACAGGTGGATAAAATATCTGGAGGAGATTGACATTTTGGCAGAAAGTCAAGTTTGGATTCAGAAATGGAAGGTCGTGTGTCTCTAATTTGTTGAGCTTCCACTCAAGAGCAGTTGGTGTGTTACAGGAGAAAGATAGCTGGGTGGATTGTGTGAACTTAGATCTGGAGAAAGCCTTTGACAAGGTACCCCATAAGCGAGTAATGTGGAAATTGGAGCAAATAGGAGGACTGAAGGGGAACCTCTTGGACTGGATGATAGACTTCATAAGAGACTGACAGATGAGGACAGTAATAAAGGACAAGATGTCTAGGTGCAGGGAAGTAACAAGTGGAGTCCCGCAGGGCTCGGTGCTGGTGCCTGTAGTGTTCCTGATTTACGTCAGCGATATGGTGGATGGAATGAACATTTATGTAAGCCTGTTTGCAGACGATGCAAAGATCATCATGAGGAAAATAAAATTTGAAGAGGATCGTAAAATGTTGCAGGAAGATCTGGACAGGATTTACAAGTGGAGCCAGGTATGAGAAATGAAATTCAGTGCAAACAAAAATGCAAAATATTGGAAATGGGTAAATATACCAAGAGGCTGTCACTGAATTATTTGATGGGAAAGGAACCAATCACAAAAGTGAGAGAAGAGAAGGACCTGGGAGTGTTGGTCCAGGATAATTTGTTTCCTGAAAATCACATTAATAAAACTGTCAGACACTTGATGTAGTGCTGCTCTCAAAGTGTCTGCCCTTTCCTCTCCTCCATCCTTCTTTCCTTCCATCCTCTTCTGTCTTTCTTTCGTTCATTCTTTCCTCGTCCCTCTGCCTATGGGTGACTTTACACTCCCTCTTCTGTCTTTCTTTCCTTCATTCTTTGCTCTTCGTTCTGCCTGTGGGTGTCTCTACACTGAATGATGAGCCGAATGGTTTCCTGTACACCAGGAAACCATTTACAGTACTATGTTGGGTGGTAACACTAACCATATAACCAAATTATGGCACTTGGTGGTTTAGCGGGTAATTAAAGCGCTCCAATCGGACTGAGCCAGTGAAGGTTTATATCCAAGGAGTGGTTGGGGTTTATTGCTCACATAATGCCACTCAGGGATGAGTGAGGCTGGTCACTCTCATCTTAAATGTCAGGACTTGCCTAGCCCTGGACTCCTACACTCCTTATGGGGCAACATAGGATTGGATGATGGATGGATGTCAGAGAGACATATAAGCTCTTGACAAACATGAGAGTGGCATTTCAATACATGGATGAGGAGATGATGAAAAAATTGATAGTGGCTATTTTGTGCCCCAGGTTGGAATATACAGCAGTGGTGTGGTCTCCACATAAAAAGAAAGATATATACATGATCGAGAGAAAAAGAGCACCAACCAAGGTGGTCCCTAGCCTGGCAGATCTATCACATAATGAAAGACTAGAAAAGCTGGGTTTGTCTTCCTTAGAAGAAAGAAAGAAGGGTGACATGGTTGCAAAATTCAGGGCCATGTTGGGAGTAGACAAAATTGACAGAGAAGATCTGTTTTTATGGGATGGGGGACCAACAAGAGGACATGGAAAGAAACTGAAAAAGACAAGTGGCCTGAAGGATATCAAGAAATACAGTATTCCATATGGAAAGAGATCATCCAGGCCAAAAACTTAAATGACTTTAAAGCAAAGCTTGACTGGTTGAGACGTGGAGGTGGGACCCCACGAGCGTAGCTCATTTCTTGTATATCACAACTAGGTAAAGTAGGTAAACTACGTAAACACACACAATGTTGAGTAGATTCTTGCAACTGCCAAACACTGTTATTCAACTGAGGGAAGCTCACTCACTGAAGGATTAAGGAATTATCTATATCTTTTGAGGAATTAATTACACACATAAGTCCCATTTTTTACAAACTTTATTGCAATATCTAAGAAAAACCTTTATAACTCAATTACCAAATATTCATTTCCCATACTCACTCTCTCTCTCTCTTTCTTTCTAGTCACTTACAGTTAGTTTAAGAAAACCATGTTTGCTTAAATTACAGACTTAAAACTAGCAAGATTTTAGTTTTCTGCATGTATGGGGGGGGGGAAGGAGAAATAAGATAATGGGGTAGGAGCAGAGAGGGTGGACAGGTGAGTGGCAATGAGGAAAAGGAAGAAATGTATTTCAGTAGAGGAAATAAGAGAAAAGGAGTGGGGGGGGGGGAAGGAAGGCATGGAAAGGTTTGCCTCCTGTGGAAAAAAATAAGTAACATGAAACTTGGAAAAAGAGGAGGAACAGGATACAACAGACCAAGGCAAACAAAAATTAACTTATTTTGCCTTCTATGGATGTATGACATTATTTTACTCTGACTGCCACAAAATTACTTTTAATTTTGATCCATCGAGGGAAATTTGTTACGATAATTAGAGAGATAAAAACTGTTAATTAGCCTTTGAAATGCCTGAACTTTTTTCACCTCAATAAATGTTGATTTAGCCTGAATAAAATGTTCACACACATCCACAGTGATGAAAGCCCCCTTGATTCCAATGATGCATTTTCATTTTATTATTACAGTAAGACCTCACTATAACGGACTAATTGGGGCTCAGGCCAGTCCGAAATATGCGATTTTCCGATAAAAGCGACATCCGGACTTACCCCTGCTAATCTGGACTTTTTCCGATATATCAGACATTAGTCCGGATTGCATCAGTGGTTTTCACCACCATTGCAGTATTGTACTGTGTTATACCTTCACTACATTAATCAAATGGTATAATAATACTGTACTGTGCACTGAAAAACATGTCTTTTACTTGTCTTATTGTGGTGAACATAGCTGAAGTTGTCAGGCAGTCCGGACTGCCTTCAGGCTATATCGGACTTTTACCGATATATAGGAGTTTACTCCGGTAGCTCCTCGAATCCGATAAAAGCGAATTCCGGTCTACTGAAGTCCGTTATATCGAGGTTTTACTGTATTATTATTATCTACAATGATTTTATTTAGCTAAATGGAGACTTTTCAGACTGAAAGGGTTAATTAATGCCTTCATTAAGCCCTTAAATAAGAAAGGCTTTTCATAAGTTGAGCAAAATCACCTGGAGATTATTTAAAAAAAAAGAAAAAAAAAAGGGAGAGAGGGGGGTACTACAGTAGTGAAGGGGAAGGGGTTAAGACACACAGAGAGAAGCTTTGTCTATTGCTTGGGCAAAATAAGCAACATGGAGACATAAGTTTATACATGAGTAATGAAGGCACAATGAGGAAGGGAAGATGGGGGAGTATCTATCATCATCCTAACCCATTTACCACTAATACAGAGGGTGGGTATGATGAGTATGAGGGTTATCTTCTGAGTGGCATAAGGAGCATTGTAATACCTATTCCTTAATCTACATAGTTTGCATATTACACCTATACATAACCTCTAGGTTATTCATGTTGTTTTAATATCAACAAAGTGAGCATCAACACTTACAAAAGGATACTGGGGAGTAATGTGAAAAATAAATCACTCATAAGGAAGTTACAAAATCTCCAAAGCCACTTATTTTGACCCTGTCTTAACCCCTTCACTATAAGGATGCCTTTTACTTTATACAGGAAATGCTCAGATGATTGTATTTAACAAGGATGGGGCCCCCCTAGTTATCAGTAAACAGACAGACTCATTAAGAGCCATCTCCCCTAAATTTAATAAAATCATCTGAGGTGAAACAGAAAAGGAGCCATTGTACTGAGGAGAATGTCTTTTTCAGCCAGGTAGATGAAGTCTATCTATCTATCTATTGCCAGATGCCACAATCGATGGTCATTATTTTTGTACGAAATGTATCTGTGTCTATCTGTCTGTATCGAAAATGCAAATCTTTGAACGTATTGATTGTAGAAGGAAAAGTTATTAATAAAAGTTGTTAAGAGTCACAGGTAGACAAAGTTGATGGTCATTATTTTTGTACGAAATGAATGTTTGTACGTGTGTGTGTGTCGAAAACTCAAATCTCAGAAAGCAGAAGGAAACGTTATCAATAAAAGTTGTTTGCAGTCACAACTTGAACTAACATGTAACTCAACCAGCACTGCAGTTCATCCAGGATAGATACATAATAGTCACGTTTTCACCTAACAGTATTATTACAGTCTACCCGACTCATAGATGATGGGTAATCTTGTCAATTTTATTGTTGCCATTTCCAAATGATCTTATTCAGCTTAGGTGCAACTTTTCATATAGGAAGGATTAGATATAGCCTGCAATAACCCCTTCACTTGGAAATAGGGTCTTAAGCTGAAAAAAATGCAATAGAATGATGTTACCTAGAGTAATGAGAAAGGCTTACTTAGGTTTAAGGGTTTGGTGAGAAAATATGAGAGCTTCTTTGAGGACAATGTGTGTGTGTGTGTGTGTGTGTGTGTGTGTACAGGAACAAGTCAAGCTTGTACTGTCCTTTGTA
>JAGKTI010003651.1:0-11492 GCA_018397915.1 Birgus latro
TGGGTGCACAAGAGATGTAGTGGTATTAGAGGTAGACTGCGAGATAATGCTGATTTCATGTGTGTGGTGTGTCGGGGACAGCAGGTGGAGATTGTTAGGTGTGAGAGGGTTGAACTTGCAGGTGAGTCTCTTGAGTGTGTGGAGGAGTTTTGTTATTTGGGAGACATGTTAGGTGCCGGAGGTGGGGCTGGAGTTAGCTCGGTTGCTAGAGTGAGAAGTGGTTGGAAGAAGTTCAGGGAGCTGTTGCCTCTCCTGACATTGAGAGGACTCTCCTTACGTGCTAAGGGGTCTTTGTATGCAGCATGTGTTAGGAGTGTGATGCTGTATGGTAGTGAGACCTGGGCAGTAAAGGAACAAGATATTCGCAGGTTTAAACGTACAGAAATGACAATGATTAGGTGGATGTGCAGTGCGTCCCTGCGTGCAAGGCCTGGGGGGGCTGGGTTTACGATAGAAGAGTTGAGAGGTAGGATGGGACTGGAGTGTATTGGTGTTGTGATGAGGAGAGGTAGGCTGAGGTGGTTTGGACATGTGGAGAGGATGGGGGAGGATAATTGGGTACAGAGGGTGAGAGGTGTTAATATTGGGGGAGGGGTTGGGAGGGGTAGACCGAGAAAGACATGGGANTGAGAGGGTTGAACTTGCAGGTGAGTCTCTTGAGTGTGTGGAGGAGTTTTGTTATTTGGGAGACATGTTATGTGCCGGAGGTGGGGCTGGAGTTAGCTCGGTTGCTAGAGTGAGAAGTGGTTGGAAGAAGTTCAGGGAGCTGTTGCCTCTCCTGACATTGAGAGGACTCTCCTTACGTGCTAAGGGGTCTTTGTATGCAGCATGTGTTAGGAGTGTGATGCTGTATGGTAGTGAGACCTGGGCAGTAAAGGAAGAAGATATTCGCAGGTTTAAACGTACAGAAATGACAATGATTAGGTGGATGTGCAGTGCGTCCCTGCGTGCAAGGCCTGGGGGGGCTGGGTTTACGATAGAAGAGTTGAGAGGTAGGATGGGACTGGAGTGTATTGGTGCTGTGATGAGGAGAGGTAGGCTGAGGTGGTTTGGACATGTGGAGAGGATGGGGGATGATAATTGGGTACAGAGGGTGAGAAGTGTTAATATTGGGGGAGGGGTTGGGAGGGGTAGACCGAGAAAGACATGGGACGAGGTCATTAAATGTGACTTAAGGGTTAAGGGACTGAATAGGGAGGCTGCCAGAGATCGAGCAGCGTGGAGAGCCGCCATTAGGTGACCAAGGCCGACACATGCAAGCATGTTGGAGCCTTCAAAAACGAAAACGAAAACGAAGAACAGACTTAGCATGATTCCGGGCAGAAATATAAAAAAGATGTGATTCAGGGGTGGGTTGGCTCCGGTACCTTTTAAAGGCCCTTTCTTTGTTGCGGACAGCATTAGAACAAGCGTGATTAAACCAAGGCTTTCTTGCATTAGTCAGAGGATATGAGAAAGGAATGTATGCTTCCATGCCCGAGAGAATAACCTCCGTAATGCACAGGGCACACTCAGATGGCTCCCGGCCATGGAAGCAATAGTCATTCCAAGGAAAATCAAAGAAGTACTGCCTGAGGGCCTCCCAATCTGCAGCTCCAAAGTGCCACAGGCGGCGTTTCTTTGGAGGGTCCACAGGCTGTACTGGAGCAATAGGGCAGGTTAAGGTGATAAGGTTATGATCGGAGGAGCCCAACGGAGAGAAAAGATGAACAGTGTAAGCAGAAGGATTAGTTGTTAGGAAAAGGTCAAGTATGTTGGAACTCTCCAGGGCGGTCAGGGATACGGGTAGGGTGCTGTACAAGCTGCTCTAGGTCATTAAGGATAGAAAAGATGTAGGCTTGTTCACCAGGTGGATCAGTGAAAGGAGAGGAGAGCCAAAGGTGGTGGTGAACATTGAAATCTCCTAGAATGGAGATTTCAGAGAAAGGAGAAATGGATAGAATGTTTTCCATCGTAGAAGTAAGATAGTCAAAGAATTTTTGATAGTCGGTAGAATTAGGAGATAAGTAAACAGCACAGATATATTTAGTCAGAGAATGACAGGAGAGCCGAAGCCAGAGAGTAGAGAATTCAGAAGATTCAAGTTCAGGAACACGAGAGCAAGGTAGATTGTTGCGTACATATACACAACAGCCACCTTTGGCTTTGAAATGAGAATAGAGAAAGTAGGAGGATACAGAAAAGGGTTTGCTGTCAGTTGTCTCAGACAGCTGAGTCTCAGAAAGAAAGAGAAGGTGAGGTTTAGAGGAGAAGAGGTGGTGCTCAACAGAGCGAAAGTTAGAGGAAAGGCCGCGAATGTTACAGAAATGAAGGAGTGAGTCAGACAGTGGTTCCAGGCAGCTCCGAGAGTCGTCACCGGGAGAGGGGCGGATGGTGGGGGCATTTATGGTCCCCCCCCTGGGGACTCCGAGGCACGGTTTTTTGTAGCCATTTTTAGAGTTTTTTGAAAAGGAAGTGTAGTGTGTAGCGTGTATGTAGTTTGGTGTTGACAGTTAGAGAAACTTGTATTGGAGAGCATGCTGGTCTACTCTCTGTGTTACTGAGACACTGAAAAAGTTCAGCAAAGGGGAATGGTCAGGAACAAGTCCTGAGGGCTGATGAAACGGGAGCTCCAGCTCTCCCTGTCATCAGCTTTCCATCCTCTTTGGGAGTACTGCCCTGCTCGACTGGTGCTACAGTCTCCTCACCTAAAGTAAGTAAGTAAGTACCAGACATGGATATCACTATTAAAGTCACCCTTTCTCACATCATATGCATTAAATAATGAACACAAAGCATAAAATCATTTAATTTTAACCCAAAAATGATGAATTTGAGGTAAGTAAGGCATAAATGTTCACGAGTTGGCAGCTTAGTGTAAGTGATTATTGGACGTGGCAATCACTATGAAAATCATCATTTCTCACATCTTATGCTCTAAAATATGGGATACAAAGCATCAAACAAATAAATTGTTACCAGAAAAAGAGTTAGGTATGGCAAAGGTGTTCACTGTTCACCAACAGCACCAGTCATTCTTGACCCTAACCTAATCTAACTTAAATCAGAAAACGACCTACCTACCTCCCTCCCGGACATGCATAGCACTTATTTAAGACCTCATTCACATAAATAATGGGCACAAAGCATGAATTAATTGAATTTTAACCCAAAAATGATGATTTTGAGGTGAGTAAGGCAGGGGTGTTCGCCAGCTGACTACATAATGAACGTAAGGAAGAGACTTGATTATTACTGAGAAAATCACGTTTTCACAGCCTATGCACTCAAATATGGGACACAAAGCATGAAGTAAATAAAATGTAACCAGAATAATTATGATTTAGAGGTGTGTAGGGCAAAAATGTTCACCAGTTCACTAGTTGGGGAGGCGGTAGCTCAATTGGTAGAGAGTTGGCTTGCAGTCCCGAGGGACCCAGGTTCGAATCCTCGCTGGGGCAGGGAACAGCTTAAGGATTTGAATTTCATTAAATCAGGCTTTACTGATCTACCAGGAGACCCACCGACATGTCGTAAAAATAACCCCGCTGATACCAATACATCAGTCCTGTATGAGACAGCCCTAGCATGTATTCAATATGGACGGTGGGTGTTAGCGCCGAAGTGGTGACATGTAGAGGTGTATGGTATGTAGGAGGACAGCTGGGCCTTGATAGCAGGCTGTAAAGCCTATGCCCAGAGTCGGACACACAAAAAAAAAAAAAAAAAAGTGAACGTATGTAAGAGACATGGTAATCACTGAGAAAATCACCTCTTTCACAGCCTGTGCTCTCAAATATGGGACACAAAGCATGAAGTAAATAAAATGTAACCAGAGAATGAGGATTTAGAAGTGATTATGGAAAATATTTAGCTGTTGACAGTGTACTTACATGTCCATGATGGTTGTTAACGATTATTACCTCCACCTCTAAGGTTTTTTACAGTGGTCATAATTGCTCTTGAAGCATGTCCAGTAATCCAGTGTTTAACTACACTTAATCCTTAGCACTGTGAATTATGATTATTTAAACAAGAACAAAAATACCGCAAACAATCCGGCAACTCTTCACTCTTCACGGGAGTTGAGAGAGAACTAGCAGGAGTGGGGGGAGCGCAGGAAGGGAGCTGGTCGGCGTGCGCAGAAATTTCAAACTGATGTGGTAAAAAAAAAAAATGGATTTTATTTTTTTTTTTGGGGGGGGGGGGTGTTTCAACCATCAGCCTACAATGTCCAAACAGTGAGGTAACCGGATATTGGTCATCCAGTAGAGAGATTACTGTACTTTATTTTCCTCGAAATATGCCCGCCTGCGAGTTACGCTATGTAATTTTTTTGGCTGGTGTGGAAAGGTTAAACTTGATAGGTGGAGCCAGGATTCCAGGAACTTCAATTGTGTGTGAATTATTGTGTGTTCTGTTTCATTGAGTATGATGTTGATAGTTCATCCAGTCTCTTACTTTTTCTGTCCTTGTTTCTGGATCATACCCCATATTTAACCCACCGAGTCCCACCGACGTACGATGCACGTTACTACTTTTTTCCGCAGCCAGACCCACTGACGTGCATCGTACGTCAGTCAGTTGCAAGGCCCGTCGTTTGCACATTTTTCAAGATTCACGGGTGATTTTTGGTAGGCACATGTGGGAGACCTTCCTCTACCTGCTGTCAAGCGGGGATACTGCCTGGCCCCTCCTGACACCCCCTCCTCTCCTTTCCCCCCACACTCGGCAATTCACTTGTTAGCAGTAACCTGGCCAGTAAAGATATGTTGCCCCACGGTCTCTCCAATGACGAAATTCACGGTGAAAATGATTCCTGAGGTGGAGGACAGCGAAACAAAGAAGCTAGAGGGAGAAACAAACAGAAGTGATAAGGTGGTAATGTTGTAAAGGAAGGTGCCATATGCTGTGGTTTTGGGTGAGTGAGCAATGCTTTTATCGCCTATATTATTGTGCGAAAACCAATATAGACTTGTACTACACATAAATTCGTACCAAATAAATAAATAAATATGTAATTTAAAGTGGCTTGAAAAATTAACCCTTCCATAGTTTGTTTTCTTAGCCAGGTACCCTGAGAAAGAAGGAAAATGTAAGGCTGACTGACACCTGTACCAGCATTTATAAGCTCAGGAGGGCGATTTCTCTATGAATTTTCGATGTTTCTCACCAAAAGCGGAGGTTTGTTCAAAAAAAAAAAAAAAAGTTGAAAATCGGTCGGGTTCTGAGGATGTGTTGGGTAAAAAATCGGTCGGGACTGGACGGGTTAAGTAGGAAAAATGATCAGCATCAGGATGATGATGATGGTCTTGACAGTGGCAGTAATGATATTAAATTTTTAGGTGCTAGAAGGTGAGGTAAGAGTGAGGCAGGAGGAGGTGAGGGACAGAAAAGAGCAGCTGGAGGAGAAGGAGAAGTGTCACCAAGCCAGAGTGTCACAGCTGGAACAGAGTATTGGACGAGCAGTGCAGGAGGTTGCTACCCTCACTACCCAGCTGGCCACCATACAGCAAGAGCGTCTCAGTTACCAAACCCAAGCCACACAGCTCCGTACAGGACTTCACACAACTTTGGCACAGCTCAAGGTCAGATGCCCACACCACCTTAGTATATATGTTACTGTACAGGAAGTACTTGTTATATGTTGGTGTTGTGTTCTAAAATACAACTTTTACCATAGAACTTCTGCTGTAAGGTAGGGAAATCAGCTTTTTAGGTAACAGTAAAACTTTCATGACTTGTCTTTTTGTTAATTTGCCGTGGACTTAATTGAAAAAAAAAAGAAAAAAAGTATTTAAAAGGCAACATATAATGAACACTCACTGTGCAGTAAGACCATTTCAGAAGTTGCCTTTTTTCACCGTTTCTTTGCTAATCCTTCTACAGTAAAACACAATTTGCTCATCAAACATACAGTGCTGCTGGCATAATAATACACTGACGAACAGTCTTTGATTCCCACTCAGGCATACAGAGCAGCAGAGAAGATGGCCAAGAGTGCTGAGGAAGCCGATGACTCTGGTGTGGACTCTGAACTGCCCTCTCCTGCCCCACTTAACTTGGAAGGACTGGCACAGTTGATGGAACGTTCAGCTCGGCCACTGCCCCGGCCAGCACCCCTGATCAGTCTCCAGTCATGCCTCTCCTCCCTCAAGTCTGAGGTCAATACACTCCAGACACAGCTCCAGCACAAAGCACAGCAGGCAGCTAAAGAGTAAGAAAGATTCTTTTGGCATAAGCAGCAGAGGATACTGCATAATACAGTATGTGTAACATTTTGGATGATGATGATGATGATGATGATGATGATGATGATGATGAAGAAACAGTTAAGCACTTGTAACCTGTTTGATGGTGATGACATATTGATGAAACTACCAAGTACATGTCTTTGTGATTGTTCCAGTCCTGTTTATGGATGGTGTTATAAAATAAATAGAAGGAATGACACTGCATTTTGGAGAGTCCTTAGTGAGGGTAGGGTTTGGAAATTACCTGTACTGTTGTTTGCTAATAATACTCTATTGCTAAAGGAAAAATCAGTGAGAATTTTAGGGCTTAGTGAATGACTGTAGCAATGTGTGTGAAAGAAATGAAACCTGAAAGCAAAAAAATTGTTGCTTCTGAGAAGAAGAGTGCCTTTAAAGATCTAGGTAGTGTGATGGGCATCATATTCTCATGTTATTCTCATGTTACAGGCTTATAGCTCATCATCTAAGATGGAGGGATAGTAATTTAGGCCAAACGAAGACATACAGACCATGGTATATCTCGTAGAACTTACTATAGTTTTGTGGCTTTCAGACTGAATACTGACAGTGGTATATCAGATGGTGTGGCTGTGACTGCTTCACAAAGTCAAGATTTTCCTGCACCTGAGAAGCATCTAAAGATGGAAGCCATTTAGATGTTAAGTGTAAGTAAAGCATTTATTATTTCTTTAAAATGATTCCCTGACATTTTATGAGTTTTCTGTCAGTGATTCCGTAAACCTGCCTGGAGCGGTGGCATCTTCATCGTGGGTCTACCCCCAAGAGGCTGTCAAAGCGGAGGAGTAGGAGGACAGCATGGGGGCCAAACCACCTCAACCCCCCAGGACCCTCGCGGGGCCCGAGAACCTGGAAGTGGCTTCGGGCTCTCAACACAGCACACACAACAACACTTTTTTCTACACTGAGAAGTGACTCAACAGCGATCATTTCTCAAGGACTTCTTCTAACCGGTGACATTGAGAGCAATCCAGGAACCATCAGCAAATACATATGTCCAACATGCTCAAAATCCATCACCTGGAGTCGGCAGACAAAGGGTTCAGTTCAGTGCAATTCTTGCAAGAACTGGACCCATTTTACTTACACAACACTTGCATCCAGAGAACATTACACAAACACTTGGACCTGCTCCATATGCTCCTTCCCCCTACCCTCAAATCCCCCCTCTCCTACTTCCTCCACACCTTCTCAGCCTAACCCACTGATCCTTCCAACAACATCCAAACCCCCAACCCCTCCCATTCCACCCCAGTCTAATCCACCCCAACCCTTATCTCTCTCGCAATCTTCTCCTACCCCTATCTCTCTCACAACCTTCTCCTACCCCTTCTCCTCCACCCACACCCCCCACCTCCCCCCTGTGCTGCAGCGCCTAACACACTTTGTACACACAACATTAACATTCTTCAAATAAACATAGGTGGCATAAACGCCAAAAAACAAGAACTAACACAATTCATCAAACGACAAAACATACACATTGCCATCTTACAAGAAACAAATTACGCAGAACACAAAAAAACGCCTACATTTCATAATTTCATCACCATCATACAAGACTGGGCTGACGGCGGTGGCGGTGGATTCATCACCCTAGTACACCAATCCACCAGCTTTTCAGATACTAGTGCACACACACACAATCACTTCTCCTCCCACATGACACCACTACAGAAATACAGTCAATTAAAGTTTTCACTGGCAACAAATCACACATAACAATTGCCAGTACATACATTCCCCCCCCCAATCATCCCCCACTGTGCCACATAATTACTCTTCTTAAATACACCACATCACTAACATACCCAACATCATCCTGGGTGGTGATTTCAATGCCAAGGTGTTGGCCTGGCATGTCAAGAACCCTGAAACAGACAGAGGGCTGGTACTATAATCCCAAACAGATAATCTTTTCAACAATCTCCATCAACCTACCCATATCCCACACCAAGCCCTCTTCCTCCCATCACCCCCAGACATCACCTTTTGCTCCCCAAATTTCGCCCCCACAACATTCTGGAGAGTGGTTAGAACCCTTGGCTCAGACCACTTCCCAGTGGTTATCACTACCAAAACTAGAATCACCCCAGCTGGCCACAGGCACACTTACACTAATTATAAGAGAGCTGACTGGGAGGCCTTCACAGCTGAAACAAAACATCACTTGGAAACATTTAACAGTACACCCATACAAACATCAACATTGCTGTGCACGCTTCCAATTCAGTTATTCAAAATGCAGACAAAAGATACATCCCTAGAGGCAACAGAGACAACCCCAACTTCACACCAGAAATTCAAAGCCTCATTAGTCAACATGATAACTACAACAATCCCCAACACCCCATACACAGGACATTGTACAACAAGTACAAGAACTCAGCACTCAGATAAATAATAAAATATCAGGGCAGCAAAAACTTAATTGGAATAATTATCTCCAAAAACTTGATCCCAGAACAAACACCAGCAAACTCTGTAAAACACTAAACAGCATCACACTCACCAACAGCAACACTACAGAATCACACACTACCATCACAGCAACAACATTCATACCCTCAAACAAACAACAAACACTCTCATCAATCACTTTTCACATGTCAGCCATCTAAACCCCCATTGCAATGACTGACATTATCTGATGCAAGAGAGTTCCCCACAGACCCAGATTTTGCACCCTTCACGTACAACCACACAAAGCACATCATTAGCAACCTTAAGCACTCATCTGCCTGTGGCCCAGACAACATATGCAACAGACACCTTAAACACCTTGGACCACAAGGCATACAAGCACTTACCAACATATCAAGCTACAGCTACTCACACAACATAATACCCAGCATTTGGAAGCATGGTACTATCATCATTATCCCTAGACCCAACAAAGACCTCACGTTACCCTCCTCACACGATCCCATCGCATTTCTCTGTATCCCCTCCGAAGTCACTGAACAACTGGTATTACAGTTAGTTATACCTCACATCCCCCTTGCCCCATCACAGCATGATTTTAGGCTGCAACACTTCACAAACACTCTTCTTACAGACCTTACACAAAGAGTTTTTGATGGCATAAATTCAGCTAGGCCACCAGACAAAATCTTAGTCACACTAGACGTTAGCAAAGCTTTTGATACCATCTCCTACCACAACCTCACAAACATGCACAATAACACAACAAGATGGCTAGCAAACCATTTAGTAGGCAGATTTGCACATGTAATATTTGCCGGTCAATCATCGTTCTCATTTTCGTTTTTGAAGGCTGCAACATGCTTGCATGCGTCGGCCTTTTTGGATTGGAGCGTGTAGCATTTTATGACCGGATACCCTTCCTGATGTCTACCAATGACCCTTGGGTGGATTTGATCCTCCGACCCTACGGCCAGAGCGGAGCGCTCTAACCCACTGATCATCGAACATTAGAAACTTCACAGCGTCCCCCAAGGATCTGTTTTGTCCCCTACACTGTTTAATTAACCTATACATGCAAGACATACCCACACCCCACACACCACAAATACACATAGCTTCCTATGCAGACAACTTAACACTTACATGTACACACCAAAACGTAAATACAGCTGCACACATCCTCCAACCTTACCTCAACACACCACACGAGTGGTTCACCACAATCGAACTCGCAATAGCCCCAGCCAAATTTACTGTGACCCTTCTCACAAACTGGGCAGCAGCGCAAAGTCACATTCCACACCTCACCATAAACAACACTTCCCTACTACACACACACACACACACACCCAAAATCCTTATCATTTAAACAACACATCACAAACATAAAAGAAAAATAAACACCATAACTCAGTGCCCGAAGGTCACTTGTCAATACAACAATTGGACACAAAGAAACCACCACCACAGTATACAAACAATTTATATGTTCAGTGATGAATTATGCAAGCCCTGCTTGGGCTTCTAACCTCACTAAAATGCACTACAATACTCAACAGACCATACAGAACAAGGCTTTAATAATAATCACAGGCTGCACAGCTACTACACCTACAGACCACCTACACCAAGAAACCAAAATCCTCAAAGTCAAGGATTATCTGGACATGAGAGGCACACAAATTATTGCCACAGCCTACACATATCCACACCATCCACTCCACTGCATGGCAGCACATTCACACACACCAGAGAATATCAAAACAACACCCAACTCACGATATCATACACAAGTACTGTCATCTCTCTCCCCTCGCCTACCTCAAACCAGCTTCCAGAAGCATATCCATGGTCAGATCACTCGCCACTCCATTCAGTCACTCAAAGACAACACACAGCTGCATGCATGGCCTCCTGATATCCAACCTTCTGAATCCTACCTCCCTCATGAGGACAGGATCCACTTGGCCAGGCAAGATGTGGGCATCATCCAGCACTCTTGAGTTATCAAAAGAGTCTGGATGACTCCATCACTGATGCCTGTCCAGGATGCAGCACCGCATCCCATACTGTTAAGCACATTATGGAAGACTGGTTTGCACACAATCGCCTATGCCAACATCACAACATACACTCCTTGAGAGCTCTGTGAGAAAACCCGATCTTGGCCGTGGCCTTCCTTAGGGACTCAGGACTATTTGGCCAGACTGCCTAGGGAACTGCTACTTCTACTACTACCTTGCCATTAGTGTATAATGAGGTAAAAGTCGTGTTATCATAATGGCAGGGGACCGAGGGTGTTTTGGACTATTGTTTTTTCGGACTAATGTTTTTTTCGTACTGTTGGGAGGGACTTCTTTAAACACTAGAAATATGTTCACTCACGAATATTAATTTCTGCCCAGGGATGCCCCCTTCCTACCCCTGAATACCTAGGGAAATGGGGAGGGGGGAACAAAACTAGCTGCACCTGCCTCTACTGCAGCTTCCCCCTCCCCACCTGTCATTCTTAACTGGCAGTTATATCTCAAGCTGATTTCATGCTTAACACTCTTGGTCCCACCATTAATACGAAAATAGAACACAAGGATATGTAAAAAGTATATAGTATAATTATCAGCACACTACAGCAAGAAATTAAATTCATTATGCCATTGACAGTAAAACAAAAACATTAACAATGGCCATCTCAGGCCTTATGTGTTGGGTGCACTGCTTTGCGAACACACACACACACACACACACACACACACACACACACACACACACACACACACACACACACACACACACACACACACACACACACACTAT